>BJKQ01000018.1:0-262500 GCA_006538405.1 Hansfordia pulvinata
ACCCTAACCCTAACCCTAACCCTAACCCTAACCCTAACCCTAACCCTAACCCTAACCCTAACCCTAACCCTAAGCTATCTTTAATATACTTATTAATGCACTTAACCCTTAATTCGCTTATTTTATATATTAAGATAAATAGCTTACTAATTTTTATATACTTATCTAAATATTTATAAGATATCTTACTTATTATAAATATTATAACGTAAGTTTATCTTAATATATAAGAATTATATTAAAATTAAATTACTTTATTAATAATTTCCTTAATTAGAAGTAAAACGTATCCAGCTGTATTAAACCTTAACGAATTATAAAAATAATTGAGTTAATAACGCTTTCACGTATATTTCATATATTATTCCTATAAGCTTAAAATAAGACACTTTAAATTAAAAAAGAAATACACAGTGAAAATTGATTAAAGGGATGGACCTATTACAGGAAAAGCTTTCATGGTTCTCTCCGGCAATTTGCGTATATAGTGACGCCAGCCCTCACGACACTGCTCACACAGCTCCACGCCACCAAAGGCATGCGTCTTTCTGGCGCCATAGGATGTCTTATAATGGCAGTCTTTACAACAACCCTCATCGGCCCTTTGCAGGCTATCAACCAAGCCGTCAAACATGAGGTCGCCGCTGCGCGGGAGAAGCGATAAGTACTCGTCTACCGCGTACACGGGGCGCTGTTGGTCGGCATCAACGCGGTTCCAGAGCTTCTTGTTCATCCGGACCTGCGCTAAGACATGGTCATCCTCAGGTCTGCCGATCGTGAGCTCTTCCTCAACAAAGCGGTAGCGACGCATCATCATATGGATGGGTCCACCGAAGGCGCGGAGGAAGTTAACGAGCACGGTGTGTCCTGGCATGCCCGCCATGGAGACATCCAAGGCCCAGAGAAGTTCGCGAGCCTGGTGGAACGCAAAGTTGCGCTCGTCCTCAGGAACGTATGCAAAAGTATTGTTGGTCTCTCCCTCAGCGCGATGCTTGAAGAAGGCGACAGCGTCGTACATAGTGTCGCCTATCTCGCATAGGACGTCCCACTGCTGCTCGGTGTACCACACGTCGAGAAGGTCGTTGCACGCAAGTGCTGAGGCGATGGTGAAGCGCGCAAGGGCATCGCAGTCGCGCATGCGGAACCATTGCTGAGGGGAGGCAGCCAGTGCATTGACGTAGCGACGGAATAGCTCGCTGTGATGCCGCTTCTCGCTAGCCTTGTGCGATGTGACCAGGAGGAAGGTCTTGTACTCGCGTGCCATCTCCTCGTGGCCCGGGGTGTCGTGGAAGAGGTCGTGAAGGACCTTATCGAGGTCATAGCCGAGAAGGTCATGATGGTCGGTGGCAACGTTCACCATTTCTCCACGAAATTCAGCGATGATGCCGATGATGATGATTCGCATGAAGGCGACGTAGCGATTCCAATTCGTGTACTCTGGGATGACACATCTGGAGTACTCCCAGGCACAGGCCAAGATCTCGCCTTTTACGTCGGTGGGTAAAGCGAGGTGGTCGAGATCATGCGCGATATCGTTCGGGTAATGCCAACGGTTGCGAGGCATCTTGAAGGGCTTCTGAAACTGAGAGGATATGCGCGAGATATGACCGGTGGCAGTCTGTACCGTAGCTGTCTGAAGGAGACTTGAAGCATCCCCCGGGAAGGAGCCCAGGGGAAGCTTTGGCTGTATCTCTGTCATTGGAAATTGAACTGAATGTGAAGATGACACGATAGTTGTGGTAAATAATGAAGTGATGCAGGAGGCTGAGCTTGAAGAGGATAAGTGACGATATGAACATCGAAATGTCCTGTTAAATACAACATAATCCGTCCCCTCCCGATTCAAAGTCCATTGCAGATCGATGAATCCTTCCCATTCACCCGAAGGCTAGCTCGCTAAGATCACCCGCATCACCGACGAACACCAGTCCGACTATCCGCGTCCATAAAGTCGACGATAGATGCAGAGTCACTATAGGTAGGAAATTCTTTCCGGGAGTAGCTTGGTGCTACCGAACAGAACCGCTCTACTGCAGCTATAGGGCGCCCTCCATCATTCTAAAAGCCATATCCTACGATAGGCGGCGTTAGGCGGAGCCTTGTCGTAACCCTAGACCTTAATTGGACCGATCTCCGCGGAGCCGCACTGCGCACGTTGTTCTTCACGCCAAGCGCTTTAAATCACAGTGCCCGATATACTGCTGGCTAAACCACTTTGGAAGCTACCACGCGCAAAACTAAACCCGTACCCGAAGACTCGGGATCCGCGCAGCACGTTGCTCCTCACGACCCATACTTTAGACTTCCCACACCCCGGTACAGTCGATGCAGACCGTGGTATAGTCGATGCGGACCCCAGTATAGTCGATGCAAACCCCGGCAAAGTGGATGGGACAACCATCTAGAGCTGCGTTAATAGTGTCCTTTCGACCCTTTAGGGATCGACCATGCGCAACACGAGACCCTTATCCGAATACCCGAGACTCGCGCAGCCCACGCGTGCTACGGTCCCCCTCACGCCCCACTCTGCGAATCAAGTTGACTAAAACTATCGGCTTTCCCCTTCGGGAGATCTACCGCGCGCAAAACCATACCGCAATCATCAGTAGCTCATGTGTTCATTCACGGCTAGGCCATGTCTCTATCACTAAGCATGGCATGCCCTTTCGCAATCACCAAGTTATCTTTCCACTTAAGCTCGTGCTCATGCAGTCTTCACGTCTTTAAGCTGGAAAAGCCTCCAAGTTCGAGTATTGTGAGCTCCGCTTACTGTCGTTGAAGACAATCACCATGGACTTCTTCGGTCTCCCGTTCATTTCGTGGCCCTTGGTGGCATTTTTAGGCCTCATCAGCCTCTACTCTCTCTCTGCTGTCCGTACATGGTACGGGCTGCGCAAAGTAGCCGTCCCGCACTGGTCTGCTCACTTCTCTTACGCCTGGCTTGGCCGTGTCACCTTTAGCGGAAAACAGTATTGGACACACCGCACACTTCACGAGAAGTATGGCCCCCTTGTACGCATTGGACCAAAAGAGGTCATGACGGATGACCCAGAGATCTTGCGCTCCATGTCCGCCGTTCGAAGCCCCTTTACCCGGGGCGACTGGTACTTGACAGGGCGGTTCGACCCTTACCACGACAACATTTTCAGCTTTCTCGATAACTCGGAGCATAAGAAGGCTCGTGCAAGACTCTCGCCAGGCTACTCAGGTCGTGAGACCAGCCAGGCGCTCGAAGTTGGCGTGGACGAGCAGATCAATTGCCTGACGAGAATTCTTCGCAAAAAGTATGCCACTGGGGCCGATGACGCGCCGGCATGGGACTTGGGTACAGGGTCCTCCTACTTCACCATGGACGTTATAACCAAGCTTGCTTTTGGCCATCCGTTTGGGTACTTGTCCGAGGAGGTGGATAAGTTTGGCTTCCTGGGAGAAATACGGAGCTTATGGCCTATTTTATCACTCACGGGCAACGTGCCCTGGCTTCGCCAATTCCTCTTCTCCAGGCCTATGCTGAAGCTTTTTGGGCCGAAACATACGGATAAGCACGGCTTTGGTGCCTTGATGGGGTAAGAAGTCTGAAAGATGTGATCTGCGACTGCATAGACTGATTGATCTCTTTGTAGGGTTTCCCGGCACTACGTGACGGAAAAGCTCTCCAACTTGGCGAATAGCAAAGGGGATATTCTCGTAAGTTACGCTCTCACCCTGACGAGGCACACATATAGGCTTGCCTTGCACGAGACACCGGAGAGAAGTGCATCAAGAACTGATCCGCTTTTCTAGGAGTCCTTCGTGCGACACGGGCTCGATCGTGACGATTGTGAAGCGGAAGGTCTTTTCACCATCATTGCTGGCAGCGACAGCACAGCAACGGCCATTCGATCCATCTTCATGCATCTTGTCGCAACGCCCAGGGTTTATCAAAAGCTTAAGAGAGAGATCGAGACCAAGTTAAAGCAGACCGACATTGCCGGGGTAGCTCAAATGAGTGACCTCGCAGACATGCCGTACCTCGAGGTTTGTGCCCAACCCTTATCTTATGGTCATATTCAACGCAACTGTAACAGTGGGCGGTGACTGATAAGAGATCATTCTTTCCTAGGCCGTTGTTCTTGAAGGTATCCACATGAGACCTCCTCTCCTAGGCCTGTTCCCTAAGGTTGTCCCCGCAGCAGGAGCTGAGTTCCACGGGCACTATTTACCACCAGGCACGGATGTGTGCATGAATACGTCGGCATTGCTTGGCTCGCGCAGTATATTCGGAAACGATCCAGACGTCTTTCGGCCGGAGCGGTTCATTGAGCCCACTCATGCAGAGCGGTGTAAGGACATGCGACGCGGCGTGGATCTCGCGTTTGGTCACGGACAGAACCAGTGCTTGGGGAAACACATCGCTCTGATGGAGATGACGAAGTTGACGTTCGAGGTGAGTCATTCCGATTTAACTGCCTGGGAGACCTATGTTCCCGGTTCTATCCTCGACTCGAATAACCCAATCCGGTCCGTAAAACTTATATTCGCCTTTAGCTCCTGCGCAACTTCGATTTCCAGCTGTTGTCACCCTGGCGGCCGAACGAGAATATTTGGAGCTATGGCGTCTTCTTAGAGTCGCCGCATTTTCGGGTGACGCGTTGCGAGATGCCTTCACCATAGAAGACAATTATAGAATCTCTGCCTGCAATGTTAACGTGGCATACAAGGCCTGATGCTCAATAAATAGTGGTGCGAAAGTCGCGTTGAATATCGAGTCATGGAGCAATACGTACCTTCCTATAGCATCTCTTCAGCGTACTGAACAGCGTTTGAGGGCTTCTAAGGATAAGCTGCGTTTCGCCAGGTTGATGACCGTGTCATATGTATAGTGCAGTGAGGAACAAGACGATGTTTCATCTTTCAAAGTGCAATCCGCTGCGGATAGCACTTTGTGTGTGATATTTGTGTTCAGAGCAATCAACTTATTAAAACCGGGGTGGTGTTACCCCACACATACACTGGCCGAGTATGCCTCAAACTCTCTGTACGGTTATTTGGTTCACTGATTTCGTTCACTGCGACGGGGATCCATTAATGGCCGAGTCATTTGGTGACCTTAAGCTTGAATTCGCCGGCAGTCCCATTTCTAGTTCCCGAAAATCTCGTGAACGTCCGATAGGATGCGTGCGAGGCATGAATATCACCTTATAGATGCACCCTTTTAGAGGCTAACAATTCCGTGTTTGGTGAATAGCAATGCCTTTATATCTGCACCTATAATAGCAACAGCTTGCGATTACAAGCTCAGGTCGCGATTCTTGTCTTAGCCCTTCTTCGAATCCAATCTAGTCAGATAAAAGAAATATGGCCCATCCGCGGCGTAGTCTCGCGCGTCCATTGCCCCAATCACCGTATCCTCCGAGACACGCTTGAATGAATCAATAATGGCAAGTTGGTCGTAGATCATGGAAGCCGTAGCTACGTTTCTAAAGACCACTTGACGAAGCTACACCACCACCCATAATACAATGTCAGCCACGTACACTGCAGATGCGCAACATGAGTGAAATCAGTGGCGAATCTGGGTCATGCTTACACGGGCTTTTCCATAAGTAGTCGCAGGCACGCGCGTACCAGCTTCGTCGAAAACTATGACCGGGTTGACATCATCAACAGTGTGGAACTCCTTGCCTGCGAATCTGAGCCCGTCAAGGAGGGAATGGACAGGATGGCCTGTGTTGAAACTGCCGGCTTCCCACTGTCCAAGGAGACATTCAGGTTGTATAGCCTCAGAGTCGTCGTACAAAGAAGCCACGGTAGACTGGTCGACGTGGCTGTCGCCCTTTGCAACCAGGTCGTTAAACCGAGTACTGATGATAAAACGGTCAGTCGTACTACGCTCTAAGGCCCACGCATTTTTCTAGGACGGAGGAATGAGAGCAAGGTTCTCTTCCTTTGGTTTTTCGGATTCAGGATTGAATGAACTTACAGGGTAGACATGATCGTGATGTGTGCTCGCGAGTAATTGTTGTGTGAGGTGTTGTAAATCTAGAGCAACGATGTAGGAGACGAGAACCTTTGCCTAAGTAGATAAAGGAGCCAAGCTTCAGTTCTTAGAGTCAGGTCTTCGGTGAAACTCAGACTGCGACCACCGGGTTGTCGTAACCTTATGCCGAGGCAAGCGGTCATGGGCCGATCAATCCTCGCTACCAGTGAGGTGGGCATGCGACCGATGCGCCCTGAATCACTAATGCTTTGTTGGACAAAAAATAGGATCCGATCTGAGCCACACTAGCTTAGTGAAGTCGGCGACCTGCTAACGCACAGTGTGATCTTGCGCTCTCTCTAGCTCGGGTGCTCGGCTCGGCTCAGCCTGGCGACCCACAGGTACTGACTCCAACATTTCGTACTATTCACTCGCTTAATGCTGATATCCACTCGCTCAACACTAAGGCTAACCCCCGAGCATCAACTGCCGAGCATCAACTACCGGGCATTTATTAGCACGACAGACCGGTAAGACCAAACAAGCCGAGTCATTCTCTTCAACACCATCCACTCGCCAAATGCCGCGGCTAGCTTCCAAGCGTGTGTGAGCATACAAGTAACAGACTGATGTAACCGACCCGAGTTGTTTATGCCTTGAAAGCACGATTGATCCGCTGGCGATGACGGGATTCGGGCGAAGGGAGAGCTCCGAAGCCACAGATCGGCGACAAGGATCCTTGTCGGGATCGATGACTACAAGCAGCCATATCGCCGCGCGTTTGGACCCCAAGAACATCTCGAATGTGTACTAACCTCTGACCTATAGTACCCACTTGATCGTCACCCCTAAATGGCATCTGCCGCTTACCAATACGGAGTTCTCGAGTCAATACAATTCTGGCTATACTACTAGTTTCTGGAGATCGGGCCGGAATACCCTGTTAGGAATGTATTTGGAGGCGACTCGCCGTCAAAAGCCGCAACAACCTGTTTAGACAAATCAAGGGTCGATGCGGATGAAGGAACATCAACATTTGTAACGCCTTTCCGGTACCATTCAAGAAAGATTTCGAGTCCCTGTACTATACTACGAATCTATCATCACGACTGTCAGGCCGCTCGTCGTCACTACATACCTGCTCACCAATATGGCTGTCGTCTCAACGTTGCTAATCGCCTCCGCCTTCGCGTTGGTATACAAGCTGGCGCAATGGGTCGTGGGCACCCTGCGCCCAAAGAACTTTCCGCCCGGGCCTCCTATCATCCCTGGACTCGGAAACCTCCTGGACATCCCCCTCAAGAAGCCGTACCTCCAATTCGACAAATGGGCACGTCAGTACGGCGACCTCGTCGGCATCAAGACAGGTACTAGCAATCTGGTCATCATCAACAGCCCAGCCCTGGTATCCGAGCTATTCGACAAGCGCGGCGCTGTGTGCTCTGATCGCCCAAACTCCCACTTCATTTCCAAGTACGTGGCGTATGGCGAGGAAGAGAGGCACATCTCCATTCTGCAGTATGATGACTACTACAGGCGATGGCGCAAGAGTCTCCAGCCTATGCTCAGCAGTGCGGGAATTAGCCAATGCCTCCCCCTGCTCGAAGCGGAAGCCAGCAGTCTGTGCTACAAGATCATGGAGGGCAACGAAGGAGACATTGTTGAACATCTCGACTACTGGTCATTTGCCGTCCCCTTTGTTCTGATTGTGGGAGAGAGGCTTCACGACATGCCGCCTCAATACCTTGGCGACTTTTTGCGAGCACAAAATGAAGTTGTCAAATTGGCCACGCCAGGTGTCGCACCCCCCGTCGATATTTTTCCCATCTTGAAATACGTTCCCGAATTTTTTTCAGGCTGGAAGAAGCATGCTCGATGGGTTCGGGAGATCGTCGTCGAGGATGCTTCGCGGCTGAGAAAGTCAGCCGAGAAGCAGTTTGAGCAAATTCAGCGTGATCCTGGCTCGGTCGCATACCCCAGCTACATGGCCAAGATTATGCAAGACCAGCAGGGTCTCAAGACCACCGTGGCTGAGGATGGTTTCACGCCCACACAATTGGGATATGCTGGGCAGGCAGTCGCAGCGGCCGCGACGGAAACCACTGCAGCCACCATGAAAAATTTGCTGGCCACACTTGCGGCGTATCCTCATATCATGGCTAAAGCTCAAAAAGAAGTCGACCTTATCGGGAATGGGTCGCCCCCAACTTTCGAGCAGGTGCATGGTCTGACTTATCTAAGAGCATGCATCTCTGAGGTGCGTATCATGCAATTTTTCACGCGTCCCTGGGTGCTCGATGCCTTTGAAAATGGATTAACCCTCCCATCTTGACGAAGCTAATGACCTGAGACAGATCCTCCGCTGGCGACCAACCACGCCGAACGCCTTCCCCCATGTTCTGACACGAAATGAAAATGTAGGGAACTACCACTTTCCCGCTGGAACAGTATTCATCGCCAACGTTTGGACAATTCATCACAACGAGGACGAGTATGAGAGTCCCAACGAGTTCATACCAGAGCGGTTCCTCCAACACCCTCTAGGCCTGAGAAGAGAGGCGGTCGGATCCATGGAAACCTCCGCTTCAACCACTGCCACTTCACCCGGCACACACGGACGGAAAGCTTTGTATGCCTTTGGTTCAGGTCGTAGGCAATGCCCTGGTGAAAATTTTGCCTTTGCCGCTATTAGCATAACATTGGCAAAGTTGCTGTGGGCGTACGACCTGCTTCCACCGCAGGAGGGTGTCGATCTGAGCATCGAGACTGGCTTCACAGATGGCCTGCTCAGCGCCCAGGTGAACCCTAGAGTACAATTCAAGCTGCGAGATGAGAAGCGCCAGACTCTTCTTAAGAGTGATATCGAAAGGACCTCAATTTCGGCGGAGCAGATTTTAGGCAGATAGGACTGGGTGTGTATTATGGGCAGGCGCGACCGTGCAAGGGGCGTATTTAGGTGGAAATAGGGGCTTTTAGCCTAACTGTGGATTCTTCCCTTCTTCAACATCAATACCACATTTGCTCCCATCCTTACTATTACCTATTGCCCGGATAGGGCAAACCGTCCTGCAAATAAGACAATCAGTAAGGACCGATTCTTCCGGAGCGACCTTCTGTTCAGCTTAAACTGCTGCCTGGTCACCGAGTTATAGGTCAATACTTATTTGCTTAATAAGAGGGTGTCTGGCCGCCGAGGCGACCCCTGGCCCGGGGGAATTTGAAAAGCTTAAAATCTGAAGGTAACAATAATAAAGGATAAGAATAAAAATCAAAAGGGTCGCTGATAGCAGATAGTTTATTTAAACGTTTCTCAATAATCAACGCCGTGTTTACGGCTTATCTTTAATATAAGTTAAGATAGCCATTCAATTAAGCGAGACCGTGAAGGAGGGTATTTAAGTAAAAGCAAAAGCTTTTAGCTTAATTATGGATTCTCTTTTTCGTTAATATTAAGACCACACTAACTTTTATCTTTATTATTACTTACTTAAACTCGGGACTCTATATTAAACTTTCAAAACACTTAGCCCTTAAATAGATTTTTAATACCGTTTTAAAACTTCTTAATAATAACAAAATTTTAAAAAGATTTAAAAGCAATATTATATAAAGTATCATATTCGTAATGAAAGGGAATACATATAATATATAATAGTTATTATATTATATATATCATGTTTATTAAGCCGTATTTAAAGGTTAATTAATATATAAATTAAGTTAAAAAACCGTATAACTTATTACTTATAAGTATCGCTTTAAAGAAGTAAAGCTCATGTTTTAAGCCGGGATAAGCTTAATTCTTCCCACGTAATTAATAACTTTAATTAAAGGATACTTAACATTTTTCAACTTTATAAAGGTTGTTAATCTTAATACATCAATATGTTAGTATAAGCTAAAATATAAGTAAAAAGAAAAGAATTAAAATGAAATATATTAAATCCGCCGTATAATTATTTAATTAAACATTTTTCATTTACTTTTTATCTTAATAAAAGAAATTTAATAAAGAAAGAAACGTAAAATCAATACACACGTCGCTTTCTTAGAGATAAAATGCTTTTACATCGCTTAAGATTATAATAAGTTGATTTTATAACGGTCTTTTCATAATTATTAACTTTTAACGGGATAAATTTTCACGTTAAAGGCTTTAAATCTTGTATAATAGATTCTTCAACTGGTTTTAATTGATTATTTTATTAATATTAACTTATATATCTCGTATTTATAACTGAAGTAATATAAGATTTAAAAATAAAGCTTTATAAACATCTTTACTTATTATATATTATAAATAAGTCGTGAATATAAGTAAATTGTTGATTCCCCGTTTTATGAATATATTTACCTTCTTAAAAGAAGATGTAATTTGATTTTATACCGTTTTTATTTTTTATATAAAAAAACAACCGGTAATCGGCCTTTATAAGCTTTTAGCCGTTCTTAAGCTCTGGACTGTGGGTAAACAACAACGTAACGGCAACTGTTGCTCTTCATCACTGTGGCTACCTTCATGCGACCATGCTCTTTAGTTATCCTCACCCCTTTGAAATTCGAGGGCTCCGCACCGGCTTCCGATCTCTGGGCCGTCTTGAAAGCCTTAGCGGCACTTCCACTGTTGAACATTGCTACCCTTTCATGTCTGTTATCCCATCCGATCTCCCAACCTGTGATATACCCTTCAAAGAACTCAGAAGGCATTTTAAACGCTGGGTGTATAGCCGAAATCTCGAACGTGGCGTGATAATAACCCTCCTCATCGTATGCCTTTAATATAGCAGACTGCACGCCTGATATTACACCTGCAAAAGCGAGGGAGAGGTTGATTGTTCGGCTGAATAACATATTGAAAGCCTTGGTTAAGTGTTTAATGCGAGAAAATGTAGAAGCTGAGTTAAAGCTGTAATGGATGTTGTGGTTCAAGAATACTACAATAGATCAGGTGTCTTCTCCTTCTTTTATATGAAGAAACCATAATAAGTCTTAGGCCTTTCTTTTGATCAGTATCCGGTAATAAGACCTGTACACGACTCGGTCGCGGGATTAACATATGGCAAGGGCCATCAGCGCTCGGCATCTGGGAATCACCGATGCACGCACCCCGGTGAATCTTTTCCGTGAGACAATTCTATCGCTCTTACTGTAACGGTAGGATTATATACCGCAACCTCAAATCAAGTCGCCTCCGCTAAATATTCCCGCATTACATCAGCTGACCTTACGCGCCACAGGCTGACGTGGATCAACCCCGATATTCATGATGACCAGTTCATAAAGGTGGCGAATTCCTTTGTCCCCTTAAACGCCTTAAATCAGCACTTTTACTAAGACTTTGATCCACCCAATCATCAGGTTTGAACAACTAGAGAGCCTACTTATTTAAGCAAGCTTTTTTACTCTTCATGGAAACGATTTAATATCTTGGCAAAAGTGCTGATTTAGGGCGTTAAAGGGGATAACAGGTAAATCAGAAAGATGCTTAAGCAATCATGATTGGAAGTTTAAGAGCACAGTCGTTACATGGGTTTTACTATGGTTTTAGATTATCTTAAAGGCGTGTCATCTTTCACCCTTAAAGATAGCGTTCAGGCTGTAAGAAGCTCGGCCGATTACACATAGAAGAACTCTTAACGAACAGGCTAACTAGATCTTATAAATGTATTATATCCGCCACGTAACCGCTTCGAGCTTCACGGGCTGTTATCCCCTGCTATATAGCTATATAAGAGAACATAATACTCACCTCTTAGGTTTAAAGTTCTTAACATTAGTTTATCATATATTAAAAGCCCGTAAAGGATATAGCTATATTTTCTTTTCTTCTAGCTTTTATCTCATTTTAATTTAAAATGGTCTTAAGTAACCTTCACTTCTGGATTATAACGCTTATCGAGTAATATAGTAGCTAAGCTTAGCTGCTAATAAAATAAGCGGTATAAGGATATTACGTATCTTTAAGGACTATTATTTCTTCGAGTCTCCTGGCTTAACACGTTGTTTAAATGAAAGCAAATTATCTTGATAATAGTATACTAATATAGTTCTTAAATTAATTAAGGTACGTGTTACTGCAAGTTCTTATCAGCGCTTAAAAGGGCAGCAGCACCATTATATAGTGTCCATCCTATTGCATCCGAATCATCGTCTCAGTCAGGTATAGCGTCTCGATTATTCTTCAAGATTCTGTGTCTTTAAGGCCTGAGCGCCCATGGCTTCCAGTTGGAACGCGAGGCTGGGTTGTATCCAGTTTCTGCGTAGCATATTCTATCTTAAGCTGAAGTTCGGACCTGAAGGAGCCTCATACTCCTAGATCACAAGCATAATAAGGGCAAAGCCTAACCCGATAACTGCGTCGGCCGCTAGGGTCGCCATCGAATAGTTTAACTAACATAGCAGGAGTTCTTAGCCAAGCCAAGGCGGCCGCAGCAACGTGGAATGAGGGCTAGCGGGCGCTAATTATTGCGAACCGTCCGCGTTCAGTTGGCTTCCAATCCTATACCAGTCCCAGCCCTCGTTTCTAGGCTTCCATTACGCAAGACATGATCCGCTTAAGTGGTTAGGATTTACTTGTGATAGCCAGGATCATCTAGGCTTCGGCCGCTTCATTCTATTCTATTGCGAAAGCTACTGAACACATGAAGGCTCAGAGTCATAGGGCATACACTCAAGTCATACCACTGGTGTACGGAATTACAGATGTGTGGCAGGTTCGTTCGAGGCTTATAAAGAGCGAAAATCTATAAGATCCACGAGAATTCTCTCACAGACTGAGAAGTTTGATCGACCACACTCCATTCTTCCACAGCATCATCATCTCATCCCGAAGCTTCAATCTCACCCCTTACATCCGATCCGTCTTCGCCACGCCTACGTCAACTTGTTGATCTCAAATTTCGATCACTTCGCCTACCATGCACGCCAACGTCCAATCCATTGCCCTTCTCCTTGCTACCCACGCGGCACTCATCAGCGGCAGCCCTGCCGCTGACTCGAGCCTGGCAACGACGAACATTAACACACTCTTCTCTCGCGACAATGGTTGCGCCGCCGCGGGTGCCGTCAATGGCCAGTGCGGTAGATACTACTCTGGGGATGGCTGCCAAGACGGTGATTTGATTGCTACCATAAAGCCTGACGTAAGTTCCAGTTACTCCCGGCCGTGCCTCACACCCCGCATCGCATTGATTGCAAGCGCCGGACCTGAAGAAAATGTCATACTAAATCACATCGTTCATAGTGCTCCAAGGCCTGCACCAGCGTTCCCAACGGGTTCAAATCAATCAAGGCGACTGGTGACGGCACTTACGGCACGAACTGCTACGTCTTCGAGAACGACAATTGTGACGATTCTGGGGCCCTGGGTCAGACCACAAACGGCGTTGTTAGTTGGGACCAGCCATGCAAGTCGACCGATGGATCCGATGCCACCCAAGGCAAGATCTTCAAGAGCTTCTTGTGCACATTCAAATGCTAAGGCCAGCAGACGCCTCCACTAATCGCGGGAGGTCTGCAGCCGCAGTCAGTGAGCTAGCAGCTACCAGATACCACGCAGAGGGGTTGGAATGCTCCCACTGTCGGGTCCAGGGCATATGGTCTCTGCTTGGACTGATTTTCAAATTCGCGTCTGGCACGCTGTATAGTTTTGTTTTTCATCACCCAGGGTACCCCTGTGTTCTAGCCATTCACAATAGCTAAACCTTGGATTCCCTTCTACTGTTTTGCCATGCGGCGAAGTGTGAGATCCGGGGCGGTTGGAAATGCATTGGGAGTTGATTTCGGGTTCCTCACGCTTACGCAGAATGTAGCGGGGCTGCTAACTCAAGCAATTCTGCTCAGGCACGGTATGTGTTCTATATAAGCAAGCAATGAACCCAGTTGCTGTTTTCGTACTCAGCTGCCCTAGACCGCCGATACGTGCTCGCAAAAGCTTCAGGCTTTTAGGACGGGTGTCCTTAACGCTGAGTAGCTCAAGTCCTGCCCTATGTCTTCACGTACTTGGTAACGTTTACGATGCTTAATTCGACGACCATTCCGAAGCTTTTCGAGCCTGGGCGTCTCCGTTAACATTCTTTAAGACTATCTTGAGCTCGCGGCCAGACTGATACCTTGAATAAAATTCGTTAAAAGATGCCGCACTGCTCTGAAGGCGTTCTTTATATTGCTGATGTTTGCTTTTGATAAGTTCTTGGCGATAAGAGAACAGGGCATGCATAGTGAAGAGCTTCTCGGGCGGATGATGACGGTTGATTCTGGTTTCTTTGGTTATCCCCGGTTTTTCTTTATCTTTCAATAAAGATCATATCTATGTCAAAATAGCTGGGTAAGGCCAAAGCTCGGTAAGGGACGCTGTATAAGACCTAAGTCAAGAGACCATCTTCAATCTCCTTGACGCCCTCGGCCGCCTGGGAAGCTTCCGGTCTAGCTTCTGGATTTGGGTTTGTGATCTGCGAGATCCAAGCCAGAGCCCTTGGATACTTGTATAAATCCTTGCCATTTGACTTCTGAATCCAGCTCGCGAGCATCTTGATTCGATTTTCGGGTTTCCCTTTCACGAATGACTTTTCATTTAAGAATTCCAATGCGCCCCAAGGATTATCACCAGCGATCGCGCTATGGTCGAGAAAGAAGAAAACGATAAGGCTGACCCCCATCGAGTAAACATCTGATGATTTTAGGCGGTGTCCGCCGTTGAGAAGGCCTACAAGCCCGCCCAACTTGCGATTGTTATGCATTTCTGAGAGTTTATTAGAGAAAGATCTCAAGCCATCTTTTGAGGAGCATGCAGTCAATGTAAGCTTGGGTTAACATACCTGGTGGTGCAAAGGCCGGGTTGACACCAGTGGCCACCCTGGATGTATCGTCACCCTCCTCCCTGATGGCGGCCGAGGCGACATCTAGGAACCAAAGATCCCCATTGACTCTAGCCCGGTCTGCAAACGCAATGTTCATCGGCGTTATGTCCTTGTGAACAATGTTTTTGCCGTGCCATACAGCGAGAAGCTCAAACGCTTTTGCTGCGACCATCTTCTTTTCTGAAGGCGAAAGACCCGCGCTATAACCATCTTTAATGGCGCTCCACAAAGCGCCCCCTTGCGCATAGGACATGACAAGGAGTGTAGCCTTATCATATTTCTCAGTTCCTTTATACACAGGGGTCGTCCCTGGTGCCAGCTTGTTGATTTTCTGAAGAGTGCGGGTTTCCGTGCTTAGGAGTATCGTTCTCACCGCACCTTCGCTGGCTTTCACTGCCACCTGTTCTTCCCCGTTCCATGTATGGATTCCTTTATACATGCCTTCGTAGACCGTTCCGAATGTTCCAGCACCAGTTCTTTTCAAGCCGTGAAGATAAGTCATAAATTGGTCGATATTTTCTGGGAGCTGAACGTCTGATGGCGTGGGAATCTTTGCTGAGATCACTAATGACAACGACGCCAAGAGGAAAATCAGAGAACTTCGCTTATACAGCATCATGGTGACACTTTGTGGCTGTTGCTTATTAGCGCTCGATGTGAGGATAAAATTTATAAGGATATATGTATAGTATTGCTTAATAAAGGTCTTGATAAGTTCTCTGTCTTTATCTTAAAGGGTCGCCGGTCCTCTTTCTTATATGAAAAAATTCATGAGTCTACGCCGCCTTATTACACATTGGTCTCTATACGGATGCTTCGGAATCCTAATAATAATTTGTCGCCGTATACTAGCCGGGACCAGTCGGCATCGTTATTCTTAGACTATCAGCTTCTCGTATGTGGCTGCCTGCAGCGCGTATCGCCACGCCATCCGTGGACAACCGTACGCTATCCCTATACTACTTCACTTTACTCCTTATACTGCAACTTCTTTATAAACATAAAGCTATTCTTATAATATGAAGCTATTCTTATAACATAAGCACCTATTGATCATAACAGCGTCTTGCACGTCGGTTTAGCGACCTGAAGGGAGTTCCCCTTCAAGGGGTCCCCCTCTCCTCCAAGTTAGTAACTAGGGAATAAAACCAATCTATAACACTTTAATATAAGAGCGTAGCACTTGACTTTATTAGATAAGAAGTACGGGTACATAAAGTAGGTCTTGAAAGCTAAAAGCCAATCCTAAAAAGGGTTTACTAAGAGGGGAATGGCGTACGGGTGTCCAGCGATGGCGTGGCGATACGCGCTGCGGTGGCGCCGATCATCAGTACCTAATGATTCCTCGCTTGCGTTAGTCCGAACTCGCGGCTACCGTCGTAGCGCTTTAGCAGCTACCTTAAAAATTAGACCCTTATTATCTTTTCGCTTATACCGCGCATCATGACGGAGAACTTTTCTTGTAGCGAATCTCCTTCACAGTGGTCGCTGACCTGTCAGCTGCTGGCGTATCCAGACATAATGGTGATCTTTAGGGCAGTCTGGGTGGTGCCGGCCAGGCTGTTGTAGTACCGGAGTGGAAGGCCGCTGACTTGATGCACAGTCCTGGAGCTCTCGCAGAATCCGGTCAGACTGGGGCGCTCGTGGAATCGCGGAATGAACACGAGGGCGGATCTACAGGGGCTCGGCCTTGAATCCATGATCTGAAGTCGCGTCGCTGCCATGGGTCCGCTCACGTTCACTACAGAATCGGCGGGGCAAACATCGTGCTCTGAAAAGGCAGGAGTTCCCCAAGGCGTACAGGGCGCTGAAGAACCTCCCTCGCTCCTTTCTGGCGCCGCTAAGGCTGGGACCGGTCCGTAGCCGCCTGGATGAAAGACAAACGTTGGGGAAAGGTTTTCCCGTGTGGCTGCGCCTGTGATGGACCCACACACTACCGGAGGTGGCACGGCGCCCAAAGCTGCGGCCACAAAGTCAGGTTCTGGGACAAGATCAAGGGTCAAGTCGCATACTTCGGTGCTCAGCAAGTGGGCGTCCCTCACGCGCGCGCGGTGAGCCATGCCTCTCTAAAGCCCTGTCCGTCTCCCTTCGGCAGTTTGTCCCGTGAAACCCCAACCGTCCATTGCACGAGCCATAATCTTCCGCGCGGACATGGAGAGCGACGCGGCAAGGGATAATGGCCCCCCCCGCTGCGACGCCGGGCACGCCGACAAGGCCTTTGGCCAGACGACTGGCACCACCAAGGACAAGTTTGCAAGTTACCTACACCATCCCACAGCCCATTAGCGCGATCGCGCGCGTCATTCCCTCGGGCGAACCTCTCTGTTTGTCCACTGGGCGCACACCTGGACTTTTCACAGCTGATTGGCAGTGCTGCCCGTTTGCCAGCGCAAGCTAGGGTGCGATTTGACGATTCGCGGCCGCTGGGATTCGCGGCCGCTGGGATTCGCGGCCGCTGGCAAGTGGCGCATGGCGCTTCAAGGAGAAACTTGGTGGGGCGACAATCTTCTCCGTACATCGGGTGCGCACCCGATTGCTCGGGGTGTATTCTGGGCCATCCCACGCGCCGCCAACCGACGCACTGTGGGACATGCCACACACGCCAGCACGGCCCTGCTGGTGCTGGGCAGTGAGCAGTGGTGACAGCGGCCATGGAGGACGCCAACGACACCGCGGCTGTCGCTCGTGGCTGCGTGGGCTGGCTGCGTGCAAGTTCACATGGCCGATCCCGCCAAGCGACGAGATTTATCTCGCGAATGAGAAAGTAGGGTAGGTGCCTAGGTACCATCCAATATTTCAAGTACCTGCCTACTCCTACGTAGCCACACGGCATCCAGTCTACTGCTCGAGTGGCTCAATCAGAATGCGGGTGCCGCCTGCTTTGGGAAAGCAGGGAAAAGAGGCTCTCTTCACGAACCACGGCTTCTCACAACGCAGATACACTGTTGACGAGCCGGATTCCTCGTCGGCTGACTGGACAGGTCATGCGCGGTCTAGTTGCATACCGAAGCTGCGACGATCAACGGGCCCAAAAAAAAGATCACCGGCGATCATGGAACTGCACAAATCTTCGCAATGGCGAGACTTTCACCGGAGAGGTCAAGCGGGCATCGGGTGCCAGATTGAGAGAACCGGCAGCGACTTTGCATAAGGGAGGGGATTGACGATGCCTTCTTGAGTCAATAGGACTCGGCGAGTTCTGCACTCTAGAGCGTCAGAGCGTGTGTCTCGGTGCGTAACCATCCCCAGTGCATTTGGACTTTCATCTGGCTCGCAAAGAGCCTTGCCACTGTCTTTTTCGCTCGAACTCTCGCACTCCTGTTATCCCGATCGCCTGGTTATAGCACGCGCCCGTCGCATCGCGACTCACACATGGACATCACATGGTGTCGTCGAACGGTCAGGCATTTGGCGGTATGCCTGCATTTTTATCTTCCATCTCACCGAGTCCTGGAAATCTCAGTAGACTTCACTCTTTCAAAGAAGCTATCACAGTGAGGGCTAGTTAGTAATCTGGAAGGTCAGTCATTCCCAAGCGGCGACCCAAGTCGTGAACCCCAGCCCACAGGCGAAAGCCCATCCAATGGCTAACTATGACGCACGAGTAGGCCTTTCCGTCCTCAGCATCGCTATCTGGGCTCCGTCATGCTTCCTAGAACACACAGAGGTACATCGAGTGACACGAACCCCACGGCAGTCAGGTCATTGGTCTGCGTACCACTTGAGCAACGCGGCTAAGGACTTCTTGTCACTTCGCGACAACGAAGCTATCTGCGATCGATACAGGTTCTGTAGGTTTCGGACATTGTAGACAATGCTGCCAAATCGGAAGAAAGCCTTGGTGGAAGAGTTCGCTTCCATCGGGCTGGACCCCGTCGACTACCTATCCAGAAGCTGGCGCATCCTGAGAGTGGGCTGGCATCCTCCCGTTTCGTGGGCAGGCGTGGTCCATGCATGGCCTTTGTTTGATATGCGACCGAAACGGTAGGGAATGGTGGCCGTCCAGGAAGCGAGAGGCCCCTGAGTCCCGCAGCTTTCCATAGTCAGAGAGCGCCAACAGACCGTACAATGCTGCGTCGAGCAGAAGATGGGTCGCGTGATAGTAGACACAGACACCTTCGGCTCCTCGCTAACGCCCTTCAGCTTATTAATACAAAACGCTTTTCCCACTCCTGATGGAATCAGGGTTGAGCGCCGCCCAAACGAATGCCGCACCAACTTTACCCTATCAGAAGGCATGGAGTGGCCAGATTTACACTTCATAGGTAGAGACGGACTCAGCGAGCATGAGAATAGGACTGACGTCTCCAGCAAGTACAATGTAAAGGCGGCCATCGATTGGAGCTTAGCAATCGCAAGGCTTCGTCAGCACACCAAGTTGGAGCTATGATCCAAAGGGCTCTACACGCCCGACGACATACGTCTAGCCATTTAGCAATTTGATGGCATTATGGTTTTTGATCGCGGATCACGGGAAGCTGAACGGGATCTCCGCAGCCCTGGACGCGCTCCGCGACTATGCCTTTGCAGCAAGTGGCCGAATCCCGATCATTGTGGCTGGAGGCATATCGCGTGGGGCAGACATCTTTCAGGGTCTCCGCACGGCAAGTCTTCGTTGGAAGACTCCCGAACTGGGGTCTTGCAGTAGGTCGGCAATCCCACGTCTCCCTACTTGATAGCTGATACGGTCAGTACGGCGAGAAGAGAGAGAGGGAAACAGAAACAGCTTGGTATTAAGCTAGTCATGGCAAAACTCAAGATCCGCATGCCTCCCGCGCGGTACGCGTTGGATGTTCTCAGGGCTTGCAGCGCGAGGTCGACAAGTCTAGGTGCCGGGAGATCGAGGATACGAATCGGTCGCACCTTGCTTACGAAACCGAAGCTCAAGCCAAGCTGAGTGTTTCGAAGGGACCGAGGTCGCGTCCCGAGGCGGGCCACTGCACTTCATTCACCATCCGTTGAGCAGTTGCGTCTGCTTCCGCGGCTTGGTAGTGACCTATATGCAGGTGAGTAGCTATGCCTGCAGCGGTCTGGTTCCTATCATCTGATGCTGAATGAACACAGGATCTCCCCATTCTTCAGCTGTAAGTAGACTTCTTGAAGTAGTCGCGCATCGCATCTGCTCCTCGTTCATCAGAAAAGACCAAAGACCAGCGCTGCTCCCAGTCTTCTCCCCCTTTCCACTTGCGTATACGAGTCATGCGAGACTACCTCTGGTGGGGGCGTCAATCGGAGGGCGTCGGGAGGCGTCGTCCAATTGACAGGGCTAGACGGGGCTGGGCCGCTAGAAGCGATGAGCCGCCCTCAACTTGCTTCCCACCTGCAGTTGCATCCGACGACCACGCAAAAGTTCCTACCTCGCTTCAAAGTCGCTCATACGTGCGGCTCTGTAAGTTTGCTCAACAATTCCGCACCTCCCTATCGGATTTCACTATGAATCCCGCTTCGCGGATGACAAATAAGTCGAGCTTCGCTGATGTCTTTCAGTGGGTAGGTAGGTAGGTAATATGGCAAGCCTGGAAAGATCAAAACGATCACCTTCTCATGGTATTTGTCATCATTTCCAACGTGATGGTGATGGAGTCAGCGGTTGCAATGTCCGCCGAGGTATATTTACTTGGAACATGGCCCACATTCAGGCCTGAGATCCCCTCACCATTCAACAAAGTCTCGCATCTTCAGCAGTCGTTTTGATATTACTCTCGAAACCAACTCCAAACCCACCAGCAATACCATGGCGTTCCATAAAGCTCTCGCCATCCAATCCTTGGGGCAGTCTCCCACCTTCATCATCCGCCGAACTCCAACTCCAAGCGACGATCAGCTTCTTTTGAAGGTGTTGATCGTGGGATGTGTGTATCTATCATCGCTTGTATCTGCACATGTTCTAATTCTTTCTAGTGAACCCCCATGACGGCTCGGGCAAGAGACATGGCACTTTCATCAAAGACAACTTGCCTTCGCCATTTGGAGTGGACCTCGTTGGAGAGATTGTTGCTTTTGGCCGCAATGTGACCGAATACAAGGTTGGGGATCGTGTGTTCGCCTTCGGTAGTCCTTTTTTACCGGACAGTACCGGCACTCAGGAATACTGCGTCGTCCCGGCATTGCAGTCGGCCCTCCTTCCGAAAAGCATCAGCGCAGACGAGGCCGCTACTTACCCGCTGAATGCCATGACCATGGTGTTCGCGCTGTTCCATGAGACTGGGCTTGGCTTGCAGAGCCCGTTCGGCAGCAGTACCATGGATCATGACTACGGTGCAGAGTCGCTCTTGATCATCGGCGGCGGATCTGCCACAGGCAAGTTTGGCGTGCAGTTGGCCCGACTCGCTGGAATTGGCAAAATTGTGGTGGTGGCATCGAAAGCTGGGGAGACCCAGCTCAAGGAGCTCGGGGCCACGACTGTCATTGATCGCACCCTGGACGAGTCCGAGATAGAGCGTCAGGTCCGAGAAGTGGTCGGAGACGATCTGGTATATGCCGTGGACTGCGTTGGACGTGGCCCGGGGGGGCAGACATTGGGCGCGAAGGCTCTATCCAGCCAAAAGAAGGGCATTCTCGTGGCGCTGGTCAAGTTGGGCACTGTGGACGATTCCCGCATTGGGCCGAAGACGGCTGGCTATGCTCGCAACCAGGTCCTGTGTGATACGGCGAGATTTCCCGACATCACGAGAGAGTTCTGGGCTGCGTTGCCCGGCTTGATCAATGGAGGCTTATTGAAGCCGACCGGCTTTGAAGTCATCGACGGTTTGGACGTAGCGAAGATCGATGCGTACCTTGATGGCTCAGTCGGGGATCGCGCCTTTTTCAAGCCTCACATTCACATCAGCAACACGTTTGAGGAGAAATGAGGGCCCAATGGACTGACTCCATACTTAACTTGAATCTGAACGTGTAAGAACCACGATATACTCACTCGTTCTGCACGGTATCGGAATCTTTTGGCGGGATTTACTCGCTGTAAGGGCCAAAGCACGTCGCGTGATACATTGTGGAAATGAGAGCTCTTTCAGAAACCTGTTTCAGTGTATCTAGGTAGTTTACTTCCAAGTTTCAGGCTTCAGCAGCGTGTATGTACAACAAACATTGATACGAGGGACGAGACGATGCTGTCCTCATGGAGCTGTCCTTAAATACGGCCATTTAGTGGAGATACGCCTTTCTACTGCGAACTAGTATGACAAGTTCTTCCAGAAAAACAACACGTTAAATCCAAACCAGGTTCAGGGGCCGAGCCGAAATCAGTCAAATAATCAGCCGGAGGACAATCTTTTTAAGTGCAAAGTAAGCTAGAAAAAAAATGACAGGATAGAATTTACTGCTGGAGCGCATATCAATCAGGTCCTGTCTATTTGTACACCAGGTCATCCTCGGGGATGGATTGCAATGCTTGGGAGGCTTCGTGAGGTGTCTGCCATCGGTCGACCGGGTTTGTGTCAAAGAACTTGCGAAAGAACTTTACGACTGTTTCTGAAACGCTCGTAGACTTCTTGCAAAGCTCACTCACCCTAGTTTCAAACACCTTGTGTGCCTCTGTTTCATCGATACCAGCCAGACGTCCCCACAACACCCACCAAGATTCTTGCCCTTCTTGGACACCACTGTGTCTGTCCTTCCCGAACAGTATGAAGAATAAATTCACTCCGACTGCCCACATATCTGTCAACTGGGGGCTTATACCCTTTTGCTTGATCTCCTTCTTTTGGTATTCGGTCAAGGACCATAAGGGTGGAAGGAAAACCATTTCTATAGGGTGGTTAGTGTCATGATGCAACGATTTGACTAGTACGGCAAGGCAAGACAACGAACCTGGTGACTGGAAGGGTGGAGGCATTGTTGCTGCATTCTCCCACACATTCGAATGACCTGCAGCAGCCCAGTCGATGAAGGTGACTTTCCCATCCGTATCCGTCATTATGTTGGCTGAGTTGAGGTCGCCATGGAATCCACGTTTGCCTGCGAGGACAGAATCGTACAACTTCTGCGCAATCTCCAGTATGCCAGACATGATCTTCTTATTCAGCTGGCCACTTTGCCGAAATGTGCCCTTCCAGCTTTGATCAAGTAAGTCGAGGCCTTTTGCCCGTTCCATAACGATTGCCAATTGGTAGCCTGCTGATTGAGGATACTTCTCTTTGCGTGATAAGAAAGATTGGCCATTGTAGCCTTCCACCTGGCCGCCCACCTTCAAAACAGGCATAGAGTCGCCAATGTCTGCAGCGAATGTTGCCATGTTTTGTATTTCCTGCTCGATGTATGACTTTTTCTTCTTGTCCCATCGTGGCACTGGGCGCTTGAAGAGGTCTGTGTCCATACTATTCACGCATTTGACAGCCACATCCTTCCCGTTCGCTTTGCCTTTCAGTACTGTGCCGAATGTACCTTGGCCTAGGTATCCATCCGGGTCGTCGGGTATTTCAACATGGACACCACCAACCTTGAAATCTGAGGGAAACGCGCCAAGCGGCAACGTTGGAGGTGGCTGTGACCAAGGGGCGCGTCGAGAGTGAGGTGCTTCAAGGGATGAGTCGACGGCGTGCGGCCTTGCGATAGTCGAAGCAGTAAAGAGCCAAAATCCGAGAAGAGAGTAAGGGAACCTCATGATGGTTAAAACAAGCCTCCTGAAGCGGCTTAGTGTGGGAGGATACAGTCGATGACGGGACGTGTCTCTTTGTTGCTGCCTGGTCACAATTAGGAGCAGAGATCCTCTATTAAGGGATGTGCATGCGACCTGAACAGATCTTCAGTCTTATACAAGGGCTCTGTCTCTGGCCCGGAGTTTTCATGCGTAGCGATCGTGTAGTTGAGCAGAGTGGGATCGCTGGCCACGGCGGTGGCCAAAGCACAGACATAAAAGGTCAGCCGTGTACGGTACAGCTTGCCACAAAGTAATCATCGCCCAAGATATGAGAGAAGCTCAAGGGCCTGTCGCCTGTGTGGCGAGCTTTGGCCACGCTGGAGTGTGAGAAATGGCCGTTGCCTACAGGGTCACACGTTGAGCGAGCGTCGACACGCGCTATTCTTGGCTTCACCAACTAAATGCCGGACACGCTCTGGTCGAAGGGATTCCAAAGAGGTTATGAGTGAGCGCGCCTTTGACCATTGAACCTTCGCCACAGCCGGCGTTGAGAATGAATATCGTGCGATTATCTATAGTGAGTAAGAGCGACGAAGTCGTGCAAGTCAGGGCCAACTCATTCCATGCGATATGTCAATATTGTGGGCACGTGGCAGTAAATCATGGGTGTCACAAGGCGGCTGTAATAAGTCGGAAAAGACCGACAGGCTTCTGTGCTCGCGGGGCCGGGACAGCCCCAGGCAGCCAGTCAGATGGACCAAAAAAAGAATAGGATGAAAACCCCTATCCTGTCGCTCCAATTGAGCTGTCTCTTTCAATACGGGGCCTGGGTGACCAGGGGGCGCCTACTCAAAGAGCGAACCTGTCGCGTTCTCAGCTCTTCGAGGTAGTCGCCTTTGATCCCACTATTTCGCGCAGCTGAGTTGGAGTCTTGCCACGGACGGCCCAATGGGCTGGGACTCTACTCGTACGGCGGTGCGGCGTGCGATGCCCAGCAGCCCGACTTCCGCTGGCTTCTGGGTCGGCCGCACGAGCGTGTGCCCAAATGAGGCCGGGCGTCCGCCCGCTCATGAGCCAGTGCAGCATCCGGATACCTTTGCGTGCTTGGCAAAGTCGTGTTCTCCGGTTTCAGACGGCCGCCTGGCTTCTGTGGAACCGCGCAGCAGTGCTACGGAAGAGGGCAAACACGACCGTGACGGCCGGCTGTATGGAGATCCGGTGCCCACTCGTGCGCGGCGGGGTGCATCGCCAGCCAGTCAGTCCACTGTGCTCGTAGCGCGGCGTGCGCGGGTGTGCTGCTCGGCGGGGCGGCTGCCTGCCTGGTCGCGCTCTTCTCCTGGGCTGTGGGGCCCCGCAAGAGCACGATGCGGCCGCTGTTGGCCGGGGTATGGTCAGCAAAAAGAGGCTCAGATCGACTTCCCTTTGCATTGCCGGCCTGCATGCGGGCGTAAAGATCTCTGCAGGCGGCGGCAGCTTGCACTCAGGGCGATGCTGTCGGGCGCTGCTCCTCAGTGGACCCTGGAGAAAGGAGGCCCGACCTCGGGGCGGCTTCGAAAAGTATCGTCTCATCGCCAACAGCAAGCGACAGCTGCACACTGCCACTGAGCGTCAGGGAACCGAATTGCCTGCCTGTTTGAAGCTTTACGACACCACGGCAAGCGACGATACTGGGGAAATATCTGGACTCATGTATATAAGAAGGGCCAGCATCGCGCTCAAGGTTTCAGTCCAGTCCACGAACCATCAAGCCTCAGCAATACTCTTCCATAACAAGACGAAACCCTCTCACTTCACTTATTCACAATGCAGTTCTTCGCCCTCGCTACTGTCTTCGCGGCCATCGCCGGCCAGACGGCCCTCGCCGCCGTTGCCCCCACCACTTGCACGCTGCCCGGGCAGCCCTGCTCGGGCAAGGCCATCCGGTGCGACCCTGGGTGTGAAGGCATAGTGAGTGCTTGCTTCCGAGCTTTTCGCGTGCGCACGACAGCTGCTCCTCGATGAATACTGACAACAACAGGTCACATGCGTCAGCGGCAAATGGAAGCTGTCCCAGATGTGCACTACTTGCTCCATGGTGAACGGCGGAGCCGCCTGCTCTGGCTAGATTGATGAGTATGGGATGCAGGAGGGCTGTTGCCTCTATCAAGGCCCCTGACATTGAGTCGTGCGAGGTGGTTCAGGGACGTGCGAATTGATCATGTATTTACGCTTGCTTCTGAGATATATGAGAGCAATTCAGTCATTACTTATACAATTCGGCTTCATCGAGATCAAGGACTCCAGGCGCAAACAACAATCAAGTGGTTGAAGCGCCGAGACTGCTGCCTGTTCGAGAGCTATGAAGAGTTCGGCTTGCCCCATCAGCGACACCACGGTGTGTTCTCCAGCTCACTGTAGAGACGTGTCGCGACTCGCGAGTTGCAGCCCACATAGCAGAAGTCATCAACTCCCCATCGGATGCCTGAAGTGCAGTCCACCAGTGCTGTCAAGGGGTTTCGGCTGTTGACAAGGGAGGCCACAACCAGGGCTCATCCTTCTGCAACATGGGCAGGCAAACACATACTGGTGAGACGAGAGATCACATCGTCAGGCTCGAACCGGCACCCAACAACCCGAACACCCAACCCAGTCCGCGCCCCGTTCGACGGAAAGACGTGGCGCCCTAGCTCCTGTAGAATGAGCTCGTGGCCTTGCGAAGCACCTACACAAGGTGGCAACCACACGACACGACCATGGCGATGCGACATTGGCCTCTGCGGCACTTGATCAGAAGCCACGGACAGCAAGTTCCTCATGCCGGAAATGTACAGACCCAGATGCTTGCATTAGACTATTGGCTGAGGCTATACGAGTACAAGTACGCGGACAATCGTCGCGATATCCAAGACCTGCGCGTGAGGACAAACAGCCATACGGCCCCCGGCCTACCGCCCAGATAATGCCCCCACATATTTCTCCTACATCCACACCCGCGTCCATTCCCGACACAAAACTGCCCTCGCCCCAACTCACTCCGGCAGCTTGAGCTCGACGCCCTCGCCGACAAAGTACCTCGCACCGGCCTGGACCAGGCTCTCCAGACGGCGAATTCGGCCTCGTCCCTGGGTCCGTAGACCAGCGTATACCCCCAGGGAATCATGGGGCCCGTGAGCTTGTGGCGCTCGCCCCAGCCGGCCGCGATGACGGCTTCGGCGTCCGGCAGGCTGAGGACCACGTGCGTGCTGCCCTCCGGGTGGACGTGCGCGAACTCGCCCCGAGCCTCTTGAGGATCGGCGGCAGTCCCTCTTTGGCGTCCCCGCCCCCGCGCACCCACAGCGCCGTTCCAACTTTTTCGATGCCCGACGTCTTGACATCGAAGATCGCCGGGTTCGCCGCGCCCAGAGCTTCCAGGTACGCGTCCTGCCTGTCCTTGATGCCCGGTCCGGGCACCTGCGTGGTCTGGCGTTGTGGCGCAACGAAGCCAGGCACAGTGGGCCGCGAGCCTGCTCGCTGGCTGAGGGCAGAGCTTCCCTGCTTCGCTCTGGGATAGGCGGGAGGGGAGTAGTGGGATCTCCGGCTCGCGGCGCCGTAGATCTCCGCGTCCAGCTCTGACTCGCGGTAAGGTGCCGGCTTGCGGGTGTCGGTTCGCGCAATAAGCTGCCACTTGAGCTGCTTCCACCACCCGGAAAAGTCGCCCGGCAAGCCATGATCGCCCAGCGCAACGTACGCCCGGTAGTTGGAGTAAGCGGCTGCCAGCCCCGCGATGGCTACTGCAGCCGCGCCCGTGGCGAGCACCCTGTTCTGCCGCAGCACGGCATCAAGCGACTCCATGGTGATCGGCGAAATCATAGCCGCTGGCTCGATTTGATGTGTTGATGAGAAATTATGTCTGTCGGGGTTGAAATGTTTTCTTCCTGGTGTCGGTGTGCTGAAGTGTGTTGTTGTCACGGCAGCGGATCAGGCCAAGCTTCTCAATGTGAAATGTCGAGGTGCTTTCCTGCATTCCGGGACGTAATAACCTTTTATTTATGCGCGGTTGGACCCGTCCCGCCTTCTGAATCCAAGGTCAGACATGCAGATTTGCGTTTCTCTCTACATGGCGTTGTAGTCAATACCCGTGCTTCGTCGGAGTGCGAATGCGAGTCCGAGACGCTGTTGTCCAGCTGACGTACAGCCAACCCCTTGTCGCGTTATGAATACTCGTACCAAACTGACGTCGCAGTCCATGTGCCGGAGCACCGAACGTGGCTCGCTGCTGTCTCGCTCGGACCACCGTGCGTGGCGTCTCGGCTCCGAGCACTCTCTCGGATATAAGCTCGGCGACTAAATCTACTGCAAGTCCGCCATTAGGGACGATTGAACTGCATGTGCCTGCTGCCGATGCCCACATCTGAAAAGCCGTTTCATGACATTGTTCCAATATGCCGTAACGGAGTGAACACTACCTACAGAGTCGACATTGAAGCTTTCGGCTCGGCATTTCTATCCCGATTACCCACGGCCCAGAGAACCAGGCCCGGTGCCGGGGGTCGACGGGAATCCGGAGCCCCTCGACCATCAACAGCTTTCAGGCTGATCAGGCACTTTCCCCGAATGTTAGGGGACCCGGACTACAACCGGTTCATGAATTGGCGCCTGTTGTAGAGCCTCGTCTGGCGAACCACACGCCAGTAAATCATGATGAAATTAGCAATGGTAACCCCGTAAGAGGAAAGTCATCGCTTTGTTGGTGCCAATATCTACCAAGCAACTTCACTGCAGCCCGTCCCGCCAACCCCAACTCCTCGCCTGGAACCTCAGCATGGCCCATTATCAATGCACTACAAGTAAATCTCAAACTCGGTTGAAGAAATAGACATAGGCTGTCTTCTTCATTTCCTCGACATCCGACGCCTCCACCACCTTTTCGTCGTTAAACAGAACCCATTTGGGATCCGTCGTGTCCAGAATCTTGCGGATAAAGGCGACATAGTGACCGGCGTGGATGCTCGCTCCCTTGTGGCACACGATACTGTGGAGCTGGAACTTGGCAGGCAAGTCTGCGCTGCCAGCAGGGCGGGCCTCTTTCTTCTCGGTGGCTCCCGCATCGTCAGCAAAGTCACCTTGGTCGTCAGGGTGGCTGAAGACCCATTCGATTGCACGTTCAACATCACCGCCTGTTTCCTTGAGAGCCTTGCGCGCCTGTGGAGCACTGAAGCCCATAGCGCCGAGCATCTCGATCTTTTCAGGCGAGTCGTGTGCCGCGCCCGAGCCACTGCCGCCTGCCGGAGCAAGCACGAGGGGCTCGTCAATATCAGGGTCGTCCATGTGACCGAAAAGCCATTCCATGGCGGTCTCTGCGGCAGTATTGCCGGTCGCGTGCAGAGCCTTCTCGCAACGAGGACGAGGAAATCCCATTGCCATGAGTCCGTCCAGGGCCACCTCGTTGGGAACAAACGCCGCAGCTGCCGAGCTGTCCTCCTCTGGCAGAAGTTCTTCGTCGGACTGCTGGCCGCGGGAGAGATAATCGTCCATGAGGAATGAGTCGTCCCCCACAATGACAGGAACGTCAACCTTGCGGGGAACCCAGTTCTCGACTGTCATCTTCCGCGCATTGACGACTAGCGTGGACGGGAACGTTTTGAACAGTGCGCGTTTGGTGAAGCCGTCCTTGCTGCCACACCCGGCGCAGGTCAACTCGACCACCTCCTGGGCAGTGAGATTATCGAGACACTGCCGGAGAGTGACGGGCTTGTAAGCCTCGTCTCCGCCATCGGTGGCAGGCAACTTCTCTATGGGAACATCGATGAACAGATTGTCCTGCTCGTTGCTCGTGTATCGAACCTTTTTGCAGCTCAAACACTGCAAACGTTGCTCGAGTGCGAACCGGAACGGTTGCGTGGGGTCCTCAAGGGGCGCGGGGTGCTGGGAGCGGCTGATGAGCTTGATGAGATGTTGGAGGAACTCGAAGGCATCTTGTTGGCGCATCGTGGAGAACTCAGGATGACCCCGGCCAATCAGATGCTTCAGCATACTGGGCGCCAGGCCCTTTTGATGGACTGGTTCAGGTGAGTCGGCGCTGGTGACCGCGTCGGGGTCAGGCTTGGAGTAGCGCCCTGAGAGTAAGCCGTCGCCCACTTTGCGCATCTGCGTCTCGAGATCCTGAGCAGGGTCGGGGACCATTGGCAGGTCGAGTTCAGGGACGTTGTATCGCGCCTGGAAGGAGGGCAGATCAAACAGACATTGCAGTATGCTAGCTAGGTAGCAGCTGTTGCCCAGATTCTTCAGGCCAGTGAGGCTCGGGCCGAAAAGAGGCTGGAGCTGCTGGCCATCGTCACCAGTCATGGCGAAGTCCCACTTCAAATTCTGCTCGATCTGCATTTCGGTCAAGCTCTTCTCCGTCTTGACACGGTCATGAAGCATGATTCCCCAGTGGGCTAGGTGGGTGGCAAGGTCATTGTCGACACGCTCGTCGTCACATTGGTAGCAATATATGTCGGCGGTGCCCTCGGGGTGATGGATCCCAGTTTGACGGCGACGGGGTGAGAGGATTCGGTGGCATGCGCCAGCCCGTGGGAGTTACCGCCGACGCCCCCGAATTGGGCGCGACCGCAGGCCAGGTTGCCGCACTCAAGACACAGCCAGAGGTTCTCCTTCAAGTCGCACTTCGAGCACTGGCCCAGATCGCTGCCAGGGATGGGCTTGCCGTCCTGCTGTTGCAGTAGAAGGATGTGCTCGCAGGAAATGAGCTCCTGTTCCCAAGCTTTAACCTCCTCCTGCCGGGAGAAGGTGTTGGCCTTGAGGATGCCGTCGACAACGGCGGCCAGCTTAGGGTGCTGGGGATCGAGAGTGGAGGCGCAGTCGAGGCAGCGCGGCGTGGTAGTGTAGTCGTAGCGGTCGGCTTCGGTCTCGGCGGCGATGGCCAACTTGGTCATCTTAGGCGGGGGCTCATCTCGGTTGACCTGCTTGCGGGTTCGGCGAATGTTGAGGGTCAGGGGGTGGTCGCGCGAGACTCGGTGTAGCTGTGAGTGGGCTTGAACGCCATTGCAGCCGCCGTTGAAGCACTGAAGGCAGACATCGAGTCCTTCGGGGTCATCCTGATGATGAATCAGATACAGAGGGTTCAGGACGGATATATGACGCCACGATGAACTGTGGGAGCACGCAAACGGATGGGGCTGTGACATACAATGGAACCAAAGCACTGAGTGCAGTCTTCGCGATAGACGGACTGCGATGGGGCAGGAGGGGCCAAGGGCGCCGACTCAACATGCGGGCACGCCATCGTGGGCGGGTTGTTGAGTGATGCAGTTGTCGAGCTGTGGATAGGATGGTGGTCCGGGTTAATGCGATGAGTGTCGGAGCTTGTGCGCGTCGGAGCGGAGAGCTACGATCCGTGGGGACTGATTCGGGTAGATCTACTAGGCTGCGACGTTGGTTGGCGAGGGGTGTCCACGGTCTTTGACAGCACTGGTCGTAGGTACCAGGCAGGCACGCAGGCAATCCTTGGCTGCTCACCTGAAGCAGGACCAGGCAGGGCTTTTTTTGACGGTTACGTCAGCCAACTTAGGTTCCAAGCGTCTTCTTCAAGACGGGGCCGGGAATGGGAGTCAGCGCCCGGGATAAGACACTAGGACTACCACCTCACTCTCTGACTGACCTGATTATATGGGTGCTCTAGACGGGGACGCGTACCTCGAATAGCCTATTGACTGACGCGGATTGCGATGCTGCTTGCTGAAAAAACGGCAAAGAAGGGTCGCGGGTTCGTGGCGGGGTATGTGTGCATCAACTCGTTCGTCGCGCTAGAGAAGCGGTGATGTAACGGGGCTCAGCTTCTGGTACTTTATCTAACCCGCAAGTAGTGCCGTCAAGAGAGATACCTGACTCCACACTGGCCAGACTGCTGACGGGATTGACGTAAGTGCCAGTGAATCTAGCCCGGCTGCCCGGAGACCGTCTGCCCGTCTCAATGTTGTATGTAGTCCAGGCTTCCAGACCACGGATACTTGCTCGGAATATTTGTACGAAGACGATTGCAGTGGCTTCAGACGAGTCACTCGGCCGGTGTTTCCTTATTCAACGCAGATACCTATCCACTTGTAAAGTACATACAGAGGCACTGGGTGGCGGCTCAGCGCGGGGTGGGCTAATCGCGGGTATCGGGAAAACAACAGCCCACACCCACTTCAACGTCCGGAGTGAAAGTTGCAACCCGGGATTCTCGGGTTGATATCGACACGATCGCTGAGGTCCCTCACACATATTCTAGGTAGTGTATCTAGATTCCGATGAAATCGCACTGGTATTTGGGGTGTAATTGCGATGTGAAAACCACTAAGCAGTCGGCCGCTCTTCCCCTAAAAACATCGATGATGTTGACTATTGGCTGCGTTGTCTGTTGTGCGGGTGTCTCTTCACGTCCAGCAGCCCGGAGGCGGAAGCCGTTTCCGAGGTCTGGCAGAACATCCATAGCCCTGTCCCTAACGCGCGAACACCCGCTGGCGAGCTTATCTGGCAGACTGGCACACTGGGTGACTTGAAAAGCAGTGCATACTCGTATCAGGCATTGGGTGGAAGTGCCCACCTGGCACTGCGGCGAATCGCCGACGCGCCGATGTAAGCCAGAGTCCACGCAGCCATGGCCCGGTACGAGCACTCGTAAAGTTGGTCGGCATGCTGTGGCTCGCATGGGCAACAAGTCGGGGATTAGAAATGAGACGGGTCGGCATCGGCTTTCCGGTGCGCGTCGAGAAAGTTCGGCCCAGACGGTACAAAGCGCACGGACCATTGCCACAGATCAGATAACGAGGAGAAGTCAAAGGCCCTCGGCGCGGCGCGGAGAAGAGAATGACATACAGTGCGTCATGCATCTGATAAGTTGGTTTGCAACAAATCTGCACGGTGTGCAACAGCATTGTCAGCCGTGTAAAGACAGTGCGGATGGCTTCTCCGAGATCATGATTTCATACCCTCAATCAGGGCGCCGCTGATTCGTCAGTTTGCCATGGGGTCCGAGATCGCCGACACCCAGAGACGGCAACGGGCCAACAAGCCGGGATCCCGCGTACCGGTACAAAATCCAGCTAGCGACGCAACCCGTTCCTCCTGCTCTGCAGGCCGTTCTTCTAGCCCTTCCAAGTACCCGTACTAGAGAAACCTTCTCGAGTCCTCTCCACCCCCGACGGGGCCGCTTCTCCATCCGCCCATTTCGTGCCTTTGACCTCATCAACCCTTTTTTTGGCTGTTCCCTCCCACTTCTCACCTACACCACCTACTTGTTCGTCCATCAACAGCACCAACTGCATCAACACCCAGCCACACGAGGCACGACAATCAAATCACGTCTGCCACATCGACGCTTCTGCACACTACCGGCTACACGCCACGCGCTTTTTGTCTCTAGTCACAAAGCCCTCGGCACTTCGCCGCACCCTGCATCTACACCACACCGCGCGTCCCACCATCACCATGTTCTCCCGGACACTCGCCACTGCTGCCCGCCGCGCAGCCGTCGCCTCGGCCCCGAGGGTCGCTGTCGCCGCTCGCCAGCCTTTCAACCCCGCCGTCGCCCATGTTGCCCGCCGCAGCTACCACGAGAAGGTTCTTGACCACTACAGCCGTCCCCGTAACGTTGGCTCCATGATGAAGACCGACGTTGATGTCGGGACCGGCCTCGTTGGTGCTCCTGCCTGCGGAGACGTCATGAAGCTGCAAATCCGAGTCGACCCCGACAACAACACCATCTCCGACGTGAAGTTCAAGACCTTTGGATGCGGCAGCGCCATCGCCAGCTCCAGCTATCTCACTGAACTCGTCCGTGGCATGACTCTTGAAGAGGCCGGTCGCATCAAGAACACCGAGATCGCTAAGGAGCTGTGTTTGCCTCCCGTCAAGCGTAAGTTGATTCCCATAAAAATCCTATGATCGTCATCAAACGCACTTTCTACTCGTCGTTGCATCATTCTGACAACCAAGCCAGTCCACTGCTCCATGCTTGCTGAGGACGCCATCAAGTCTGCCATCTCCAACTACTACACCAAGAACCCCAAGACCCAGGCGACGAATTTGGCTGGCACCGACATGAAGATTCCCGCTGGTGGTGAGGCTGCTGCGCCTGCCTCGGCCGCTGCCTAAGCTGCCACCTTCGCGGATTCCATTGATATTTTGATTTGCGCTTGAGACCCAGGCGACGAATTTGGCTGGCACCGACATGAAGATTCCCGCTGGTGGTGAGGCTGCTGCGCCTGCCTCGGCCGCTGCCTAAGCTGCCACCTTCGCGGATTCCATTGATATTTTGATTTGCGCTTGAGACCCAGCCCAGTCGCGGTACCAAGGCCTTGGGTGTGGGCCACCTGATTGAGGCACAATGCATACTGTAGGTACAAAACGGAGTTGAGCGAATATTTTGAGGTTCCTGGTTTTCTTTGTTACAGAATGGCGGGTGGCGTGCGGTTGCGTCTAAGAATGGCTCCCGTGGCCAGTAGGTTGTTGATCGTTTGCGTTCGTCGCCGAGGCGGGTTGAGATATCTTTGCAGACTCGATGCCAGATGCATATCCCCTGCAATTCATTCTGGTTCTTACGACCCAGCTGTATTAAGTGATGCCGTTTCTACTCCATTCTTGTGTCCCGGGTGCCTACCTGAATAACTGTGCTGCTACTGCTCTTGACGGTCGCCTTTGGGCCGCCAAGTTCACAGTGATCCGTCCAGATTAGCAAGCTAGTTGGTGTATATGTGAGGCCTCGTTGTAGTAAAGCTCATGTCATGCCGAAAGACTTTATCGACTCCTGGCAGTGACCGTAACGGGGTGTATTTGGCTGTCGCATCTCGAGGGTGCCGGCCACGTCGGCCGGCCCTCATTTGAACCAGGCCGAATCGCTGTATTGGTGTGGGCGCCGAGGGGAGCGGTCCGTGGCCTATTCGCGAGTTTTGCGTCGCGAGGCGCCAGTGACCTCGGTTAAAGTTGAGAAGCTTCCTGTCTGAAGATTCAGTCAGCTTGGTACGCTGGTGGCCTATCCCGTGCAGTTGCGGCCATGCTGGGAAGAGTGTGCCGCGCTGCCCGGCATATAGCTGCACGTGGCTGTTAAAGATACAGCCGCAGAGACCGGCTATCTGATGCTGATGTGCTGCGATGTTGTGGGTGGCGTCGCGATCGACGAGTAAATTTGTCTTGCAGGAACGCTGCTTGCGGAGGGCGATCTGGCGGGGACTCTGTGAGGTTGCTTGGCCCGTACTCGTGCTGTTGGATGAAGTAGATGCCTCGAGATGAACTCGACGCGTACTGTAGGAGTTCAGTCGACATGCTGCTTGATTGAACAGGGCTGCTTGACTCGCCCTCCTCGCCATGAGCCGTGTGCGAGACGCCTCTGGACGGAACCCAGAGGTGCAGAGGCGTGGCCTCCAGGTATTGACGAGAGGCCGTGCTATTTAAAGTCGAGAATCGGTGCTCTGCGATCACGTTTGTGCTGGTGGGAAGCTGGACCGGGGTAGTTGTCGAGACCGGATCGTACGATGCTGCAGTGGTTCGATCCCTCTGGCCGGCATGCACGGTCTTCGATCTTGGCTGCGCGCCTCGGCCACGGAAGGTCACGGCGCAACTTGCTATTCATGTAGACAAATGGTATCAACGGGCGGGGAAACAGGTGGTGTCTTTTCTTTACGGGCGCTGCGTGTACGTGGTGAGTGCCTTCGCAGCTTGCGGCTTCTGTGGAAACAAAAAAATAAAATAAAAACACCCGACAAGCCCATCGTCGTGGATGTCGGTCTGCGCCCAGCACACCCGGACAACAAGGTGTTGCGATAACATTGTAGACCTTCCTCCATACGTCCGCCTCCTAGCCCACATCTTGCAACCTGGTGGGCAAAGCACATGCCCTAGCTCTAAGATGTACTTGCCGATGCAAAGCCGATGCCGCAACTGTGATGTGTCGTGAGCTGATGGCACAATTGGAACCATGGCTGCTCGTCGACCAGAGCAGTTCCTTCATGGAACTAGCCTTTCAGTGACGCCTGTTTTTATCCTCGCGCTTTTTGAAAGCCTTTTCCCACGCCCTAAACGGCATTTCCATGCACGAAAAGAGGACAGCGACCATGACCAGAGCCACCTTGCCGACCGGACCATCAAACACATGAGTCAGTTCGGCCCGTGATTCGATCAGGCGCAGGTCACTGGTGTCAACCGACCTCTTCTGAGTACCCTCGGCCATAAGATTCAAGAATCGGGAATCGAATGGCGGGTTTGATTTGAAGAACTCCTCGGTGAAATACTCAGAGACCTCCGTGAAGCCCTTGAAATTATCTTTCAGTACCCTTGCCACCGAATTGGCTTTCTGATACTCAAGAAAGGTCGGGTCCTGCATTTTATCCAGGAGGTATTCATCGTTGGCGTGAAAGATGACTCTGAGAGCGCCGAAAAGCTTTGTGTACTCGGCTGCGAACGCTTTCACACTGTCGTCACTCTGGTCGTGCTTCAACTTTTCGAGAGTTTCCCGCAGCGCTTCAAAGTCAACCTCGCAGGCTGCGATGGCGTTCTTGACGCATTGGCCCTCGGGTTCTACCAGCGTGCCGTCCGGGTTGAACCGACAGAAACCACCAGGACTATCGAAGAGCGCGGTGCAGGCCGGGGGCAGTGAGCCGGGGCCCCGTGCCGCGAGCCGTGATGCTCCCAGGCTTCCCTCAGCAAAGGCCAAAGCCTGCAGGCTGAGGAGGGGTGCGGCGAGTGCAAGGCTAGATAGAAGGCGCATCTTGATACAACGCAAGTATTTCGATTTTTTGAAGACGTGGTATCTGAGGAGTGACCATGGTCGAGACATGCAGCGCGGGCTTCTGATCTTATACGCCGTTCGTGCCACGCACATCACCCGCCGCGCAGCACGCCAACGCAGTTACACGCGGCGGTCTCCATTCTCTGGAAAGAACTTCTTTCTAATTTGAATCGGCCATCTGCGTCAAAAGGACTCGCGATAGGTGCCGCTTCCATGCCTAGCGGGCCACCAAGCCCTCAGCCACAGCTCACAGTCGCCACGAGGTCCCCGAGTCGCCGACACTGGCAAAGTCTGGACTCGGACGCTACGAACGTGGCAAACATACTTCTGGTGTAGTCCTCGCCCAAACCAAGCTCTGCTCAGTTGCCACCAGAGGCGGCGCTGGTTACATCGTGACGTTAGATAATGTATGGCGAGGGCGGGAGGCCGAGAAAATGCCTCAAGTGCCGATGCTCCGTTCGGGTCGGGTAGGAGAGGAAGGCTACCAGATGGCGCCGACGGGTCACCACCAAGTCGATGGCCACTCGCTCTGTTTTGTCAGCATCTTAGTGACTACGAGGCCCGCCTGACACATGTTCCACGACGCCAATCACGGTCGGCACCGAAGTATGCCCCCCGTTTTGGCGCCAGCATTCACACAAATTGGCCACAGTCGCGAACTTTCTCTGCGATCCCCTTCAAGATTGTTCCTGACATATTCATGACCTAAGTGAGGGTGATAAAATGGCTCTAAGGCCCAAAAGAGCGTCTACACTCAATGAAGAATTGCCCCAAAACTCAAGCCTCCCGTCCCCTCTTAGTACCAACCAGTAGTACGCCTCCCGCCATCATCGTCGCCCGGGTGCCTGCGGCCAAGACATCGCCGCGGTACATCCTTGCTCCGCCAACCGAATAGCAAAATCCGGACGGATCCCGAGTTGTGGCACTTAGGTGATGGTGACGGTCAGGGTTCCACACTGGATGGAGGTCCAGAGGAACCAGTCGTCGTGGTAGCTCTGCCAGTTGGCGGCATTGGACTCGGCGTCCTTGCACTGGGACAGGTCGCCCGTGATGCACATCTTGCCCTGTTGGGCCTGGTAGCAACCGCCGCCGTCGTTGCACAGGATAGCAACCCTGGCGGCCGGAGACTCGCTGTCGATCCAGCGGCCTGCATCGTTGTTGTGCTGGCACTCGGCCGCAACGAGGCCTGAGAGGGCGCCGAAGACGACGGTGGCGAGGGCAGATTGGTACTTCATGTTGGATGATTGTTGATCGTGTTAAAGGGCGGTGGCTTTGCCGTGTCAGTCTTTGCTTTGAGATTGAGACAGGGTAGCGAACTGAGAACCGAGGCATTCTCGAGTCCGCCGACTTACCTTTTGGCTTTGTGGTAAAGTTGAGATGGTCTGATCGGGAGTTGCTGATGATGTGTCGAAAACAAAGCTTCCATTGCCGCGGAGGTTGGCCTCCTTTTATACTGCAATTGCCCGGGCCATGGCTCAGGTCTCGCGGTTGCTGAAGATCGCCGGCCAGTGGCCTGCCGAGCCCTGCAGGAGTGAATGTCTCTAGACTGAGACTGAGGCTCTGTGGCATTCGCATTCGCACTCGCGATTTGTGGACATCCGGTTGATCAACGTCGCACAGGCCCGACATCTTGGGGTCGTGATGCATAGTAAGCGTTTCTGGGTATCAATAGAGGCAGGTCAATCTGAGCAACCCCACACGGGCTCCTCGTCTGTCTCGCCCAATTCAAGATCCGTGTTCGGTAGTCAACAAGGCCAAGAGCAAGAATCTTGTCCTGGCCCCGTCATGGCTCGATTATTTAGACCGTGAGAGGAACAGGAGTCGGCACATGCTTTTCCGTGATGCATCTTCGAGGGGCTGACGAAGACCGAACGGTCAAGATTGCAAAGACCTACGCTATTGAGATGGCCAGCAACAAACACCACAAGAGTATCTGGACTACCTCAAGGTAGTCTGTGCTATGAAAACATGTCGGGATCGCCGCGTCCAGCTGCGAGTGCGCTTCTGCTCACGAAAAAGGGCTGATAGGTCCTCACACCGCTATTCATAGGCAGACAATCAACATCTTCGTTTCATCCCCCATTCCATCGTGGGGCATCGAGGCAAAGACTGGATGTATGTCCGCCCACGGCTCTAATGGTCTTCGGAACCGAACAACCCAAACCGGCAGCGTGGCTTAGCATTTTCCTTGGGCAACATTGGGGTACGTTGTCAGGCCTTCATTGATCAGCCAGATCCGCAGTGCTACACGACATTTGGAAACTGAAGCAAAGGGGGCTTGGTATCTTGCTTGCTGGATCTCAGGTCCCTGGCTTTGATATATATCAATGCCAATAATCGGCACCGACTGCGGCAACCGGGCCGGGCAGATGCTGACGGATTTGGAGGCTAACTTGTAAACTCAGCTCTCGTACATGCAGGTACCCCCTTAGATGTGGGAAGGAACGGACCGAGAGGCCTACCGCTTTTGTTCTCACGTCTTCTTTTTCGCATGGGCACCAATGAGTTGCCGGCTCAAGACCTTCGCGGCTGCAGTCAGGCGGGATCCCACGTAAGCTTCATTGCCGGCGTCTCGGCAGCTGCTGTCCCCTGCTGCCCACAGTGTGCTGTTGGTGGTGTGTTCGGCGAGTGTGCTGAGGCTGTCCAGGACCCACCGATCACGCCACATGACCGACGTGGCGCTCTGCGAGTCTTCATATCAGGGACCGAACGGTCTCTTTTTTGAGGCATGGGAGCTGGTGGCGATGACGTGGCGCAGCTCTTCTGCGGCAGTTCACAGATGGCGTCGTGCAGGGGTGGCTCTGGTGTGGTGTATCTACTCGTAGAGCGGTCTCAAGGCTTCCTGGTATTGCTGCGTCGAGAGCGGCGCAATCAATTGAACACTTCCACTGTCGCGTCCAAAGGCGCGCACTGGCTCAGCCTGCTCATAGGACATATAATGTATGCTCATGAAAGTAGCGCACAGCGCCTTCCGAGATTCGAGCTGGTAGTACGGGTACCTTACATGTACTCGTTGAAGGCGGAGTGGGGTTGCTCTCTCTAGGACACAGCCTCAGGCCAGCTAGCGGCTTTTGCGGCCGCGCCCCTTGAGCTGGTTTGTTGCTCTGTTCCTGAGTTCGAGACCGCTGGGCCAGCTTCATGCTGATCGTCCCCAAGCCCCAGAATACCAGGACACGACAAAAAAAAACAGTCGGGTCTATGCTTGTGTGCAGCAGCGGCAGCTGCTTCCGCTCTTCAGAGACTTGCAGTACCGTAGGTGCGTGGGAAAGGGCATTTCTCGCATTCGCATTGGTGAATCAGAGTCAGATGCCCAGCCACGGAGCAGGCCCGCAACGGGGCCCGCTCGTTCCCCGGATCCCTAGGCCGCCGACGCCCCTGCGAGCCGCGCTGACGAGCATAATGGGGCCTTTCTGGACCTGGAGCCGATCTACACGGCGACATGGTATAAACCGGGCGATTCGCTGCCGCCGAGCTGCGGCTGATGGGCCGGGCACAGCACGGGACAGTCAGCTATAGAACCCAGCTTCTTGTCGCCTGCATCGCATCACATTGTATCGCTTCGCACTCGCTTTCTTCAGCATCTCCGCTACAACGACGACGATACCCCTGGGACGTTTCGGCACTTCCCGATTCACGCCCGTCTTGGCACATCCTGGCTTCACTTGGGCAAAAGTATCGACAGACATGCTCCGCAGAGGTCCTCTTACCAAGCTCGTCAGCGGCGCTATTGGCCTCACTCAAGAGTATAGGGCGGATAGGAAGGAGAGAAAGGCGCACGAGCAAGCCCTGGCAGACGACCAGAGATTGCAGGACGCCCCCAATGGCGCCACCGCCGCCGATCACAGCCAGCACACTTCCGAGTCGTCGGGGGGCTTCATCGCCGAGCTGCCAGGCAGCGTGCCGCCCGACTACAGCCCACCGGACGCCGAGGAGTGGGCGCGTGACCTGGACGAAGTGCAGCAGCTGACCGGAGACGACAAGAGTAAGCAACAGCAACAGGGGCCTGGTAGTGAGGACGGCGGCGGCAGCGGCAGCAACAGCAACGCCGAGGTCGATGTCGACCGCCTCCTGCACGAGTTCACGGCGCGCCACCCTCTGCCGCCGCCGCCGTATCCCGGGTGCGCGGCGCCGCAGAACCCGCTGGCGATGCCCGTCATCATCCCGCAGCGGCGGCCGGAGAACAAGGCCAAGGGCTTCGTGCGGGCGTACGCGCCCGTCCTGGAGGGCGCAGGCATCGGCGAGGAGGCGTGGATGGACTTCCTCGACAGCTTCGAGCGCAGCATCTCGGGCAGCGGGTGGTTCGGGGTGGCCAACATCGCGGTCGCGGTGGCGCAGAACGTGGCCATGGCGACGGCGGGTTTCTCGCCGGCCATCTTCCTGGTCGCGTCCGTGGTGCACATGGGCGTCGAGGGCGCGCGGCGCGGGTACGTGCAGTTCCAGCAGAACAAGTTCCTCGACAGCGCCAACGAGCTCTTCTTCAAGCCGCGCGGGCTCTTCTGCCTCATTGCCAAGCACAAGCCCGACAGCGGCGAGCCCGTGGAGCAGGTCGACATCCGCAGCAACGTGACTCGGTCCGTCCAGCGCCGCGACGGGCAGAACCCCTGGACCAGCGTCGTGCGGTCGACGGCCCTGACCACCAGCGGCGAGGCCGAGGTCCCCGAGCCCGCGCCGCTCGTCTTCCCGCGGCTCGACCGCATGAGCGAGACCCAGAAGCAGAACGCGTTCAAGCAGTTTGGCAGCTTCGTGTCCGACTACCACGACCGCCAGGCCGCGGCCAAGTTCGAGGGCGCCAACCCGGACTCCAAGATCCCCTCGGCCCCGCGCAAGGAGTTCGCGTCGCGCTTCAGCGACCCCAACCACCCGACCAACAAGGGCGGGCTGATCTCGGCTGTCACCGGCTGGGACACGAGCATCGGTGGCCGAGGGGCTCGTGGCGGCCGTGGCGGGGGCGTCCTCGGCATCGGGGTCGGGCGGTCGTACCGGCACGGGCTGGTCAGCGGCGATCGCGTCGACGCGTTTGTCAAAGGCGAGCGCAGCAAGAAGATCAAGAACAACACGATCAAGCGCGTCATGAAGCAGGACGCGCTGTATCTCATGGTCGTCAACATGCCGACGCAGGAAGAGCTTGACTTGGTGGCGGCTGAGTTGGCCCGACTCGAAAGCCAGTGATTTGGAGTCTTGTGCTTGGGGCGTCTGGCAAACTCGAGAGGAGAGCGTGGCGCTTGAGCTGTGGTTCCCTTCAAGTCTTTGTAATATTGACAGCAACCTGCTGAACTGCGTCATGTCTATTTCAGTCTCACCTGGAGTCCTCGGGGTGCGGAATCTATTCGAGTCAGGACCTTCATTACCAAACAGTTTGGACCTAATCAATAACAAGAAGCTTCTCAATGGAGAAAGATCGAGTCTCTCACTCGCGGTGATTGCACTCGGAATCGGTACGACTGGGCTGAGCAGAGTTGCACTATGCAACTGTCAGCAACACGGCCGAATACTCGTTGCGGGGTCTTGTGTGGTGTCACATTGACTTTATGTGTTGTGTGGCTGTGCCGGGGGATTTCAGGATGGATGGATATGCCGGGGGCCACTGTCATGTTCAAGACAAATCATCCTCTACTTGTTTCCATGAAGCAGCAATCAAAGACTCAAGCTTAAAGTCCGCTTCCTCTAAAACATGTATGAGTCCAGGTTGAGTGTGACAGCAGGAGATCCCCGGGCCTGTTGAGCTCCAAAGTTCCAATGGATCCATCATTGATGCCTTCATCGGATGCCAAGGGGCCTTCCAGGGCGCTCCACAGCACTAATGCAGCCGCTGAAGCCCGCTGTGAATGCAGCCTAGGCCCCTGACGCCTGCCCTAGCACCCCCAATCCCCCTGAGCCCAGTAGCCTCCACCCCTGGAGCACACTGGACGGCGCCGCTTGACCCCATCAAGATTGATTGGGGGGCTCGCGTCCACATCCCGAGCAGCCTCACCTCGACCCGTCGCCACAAGGCCACCCACCTTGCTTCTCGAGAAAAAGCGAAGCCTCGCGACACTCGCTGGCCGGCCCATAATGTCCACCAACAAGGCCACCATGCCGACCAACGACAAGGCCGCCCCTAGGAAGGTGGCTCTCGCTGCCCAGGGCTCGGCCGTCCGCGGCGCGTCGTTGCTCATCGTCCTCCAGGTCGCGTCGCGCGCCGTCACCTTCATCGCCAACCAGCTGCTGCTGCGCTTCCTCACCGTCCCCGAGCTGCTCGGCATCTCCACCCAGCTCGAGGTCTATTACCTTTCCGTCCTGTTCTTTGCCCGCGAGAGTTTGCGTGTGGCTATTCAGCGCCAGGGGGCAAGCATCCAAGATCAAGATCCCACTCCAACTGAGAGAACCGAGAGCAGCGGCGGCGGCGACAAGAGTAGCTCCGAGCCTACGGGTGAAAGTGTCGCATCGCCTCCCCTGAGCGACAGCCAGGCTGTTGTCAACATAGCCCACCTAGCCTTGGTCCTTGGGGCTGCGGCCGCCACCGGACTCGGCGCCATGTACTTGCGCTATGTCGACGCCGACACCGCCGCCAGCACGCCCTTCCTGAACCTGTCCCTTTGGACCTACGGACTGGCCGCTATGGTCGAGCTGCTGTCCGAGCCGGCCTTTGTCGCCCTGCAGTACCGCCTGCGCTTCGGCCCCCGCGCCGCCGCCGAGTCTGCCGCCACCTTACTGCGCTGCGTCGCCACCTTTGGGTCGGCTGGCTGGGCTTGGAAGCAAGGGCGTGAGCTCGGCGTCCTTCCCTTCGCGCTGGGGCAGCTTGCATACGGGTTCGGCCTGCTTGCCGTCTACACCTGGAACGGCACAAGACTGGCTTCGTCAGAAGGCTTCTCCTTGATGCCTCGCAAAGCGACGACAGGGCCAAGTAATACCCAAGAGCCCGGCAGGTCCAAGGCTGAGACGTCGTTTGCCATGGGCTACTTCTATCGCCCCACGCTGCAGCTGGCCTCGAGCATGATGGCCCAGTCCTTTGTCAAGCATCTGCTCACCCAGGGCGACACGTTTCTGGTCTCCATTCTGTCGGATCCCCGCTCACAGGGCATATACGCTCTTGCCAACAACTACGGAAGTCTCCTCGCCCGCCTCGTCTTCCAGCCCATAGAGGAGAGCAGTCGCAACTACTTCAGCAAGTTGCTATCGGACAAGTCCCCAGCCTCTACTGATACGTCCACTGCCGGGACGACAGGCCAGGCCAGCTCCGATAGTAGCACCGGCACCTCGAAAGAGGCCGTAGACAAGGCGCGCGTCGATCTGCAAGCTCTGCTCAAGTTCTACGTCCTGCTGAGCGCCGTCATCGTTTCTCTCGGCCCCTTTGCCGCGCCGCTGCTCGTGCAGATCGTCGCGGGTTCCCGGTGGTCGGCCAGCGGCGCGGGGCGTGTCCTCGCCCAGTACTGCTTGTACATCCCGCTACTGGCTTTCAATGGCGTGGCCGAGGCATTTGTGGCGTCCGTCGCCACCGGGGGCGAGGTGCATCGCCAGAGCGTGTGGATGAGCGCCTTCAGCGTGGCCTTTGGCGTTGCAGGGTTCGTGTCGCTGCGTCTGCTGGACCTCGGCGCCGTCGGCTTGGTTTACGCCAACGCCGTCAACATGGTGTGCCGTATTGTCTGGAGCGGCCACTTCATCTCGACCTACTTCCGTAAGCAGCAAGGGGCTGGCTTTGGATGGAGCGGCGTCACCCCGTCGGCGACGTCGCTGCACGTTGTCGCGACGGCCGCGCTGTGGGCGGGGCTGAGCAACGCGGGCATCGTGGTCGGCCAGGTCTCGCCCCATGTGTTTCGCGACTTGGCCACGGTGGCGGCCTTTGCGGTCCCTTATGCCGCTGTCATGTGAGTCATGATTATATCTCTATTTATTGGTGTCCTAACTTTTGTGGTCGTAACGACGTGCCATTGCAATTTTGACTAACCAACCCCAAAGCGCCTACGCCGAACGTAACTATCTGGCCGAGTGCTATCGCACGATTCGCGGGCGGCGTGGCTCGCCGTGAGCCTTGACGGCCAGCCAGTTCTTCAAGAAATTCGACGCAGACAACGAGCCCCAAGGCGTGACGAGTAGCTCTGATACTAATACAGCGAATCATCGTCCATAGTCTACGAAAACAGATCCACCCCCCTGGCGAGCCCCGTCTCGATTTCCGCGTTCTAGTCGTCAAACGTGATCTTCGTGCCCTTCTGCGTCATGTCGACGTCCTTGAAGAAGGCGCCGTACGTGCCGTGGGCCTTCTTCTTGACCGTCGTGCCGAACTTCATGAGGTCTTCCGGAACCGGCTGGCCGGCTTGCTTGAGGATGTTGATCAATCTGGAGGAGACGGTTAGCATTAAGGGTTCCAACTCGGCGAGTCACACTGTTGTTGTCTGGAGAATCCGGAGAAGAAAACAAACTTACTCTCCAGAATGCGACTTGTCGTGCTCGGTAAAGAGCGTGATGGCGTGGCCCGTCTTGCCGGCACGCCCAGTGCGGCCGATGCGGTGGACATAGTCCTCAATCGTGAGTGGGAAGGTGCAGTTGACAACGAGCTTGACCTCGGGGATGTCGAGGCCGCGGGCGGCAACGTCGGTGGCGACGAGGATGGGCGTCTCGCCCTTCTTGAAGGCCTCGAGGCTGCGGGTGCGCTGCTCCTGGCGCAGGTCGCCGTGGATGCCGCCGACGCTGAGGCCGCGCTGCTGCAGGAAGCCCTCGACGCGGGTGGCCTCCTTCTTGTAGAGACAGAAGACGAGGATGCGCTCGCCGCGGGGCTGCGCCTTGAGGATCTGCAGCAGGCGCTGCTCCTTGGCGCGCGCGTCGACGACCTCGACCTTCTGGTCGATGCGCGTGTTGGCCTGCAGGTCGCCGCTGGCGTTGCCGCCGATCTGGATCCTGACGGGCGTCACCATGAAGGTCAGCGCCAGCGCCTGCACGCTCTGCGGCCACGTCGCCGTGTACATGAGCGTCTGGCGCTTGTCCTTGGGCGGCGCGGCGCCCAGGATGCGCTTGATGTCCTCCTCGAACCCCTTGTCCAGCATGCGGTCGGCCTCGTCGAGGACGACGAAGAGCGCCGCGTCGAGCCGGATGGCTCCCTCCTCGAGGAAGTCCTTGAGGCGGCCCGGGGTGGCGACGATGATGTCGGCGCGGCGCAGCAGGCTGCGCTGCTCGTCCTTGGACGCGCCGCCGTATACGCACACGGTCCGCAGGCCCACCATGTCGCCCAGCCGCGAGAGCTGCTCGTTGGTCTGCATGGCCAGCTCGCGCGTGGGCGAGACGACGACGGCGCGGATGCGCCCGCCACCGGGCGGCGGCGCGTGTGCCAGCGCTGCCGTGACCAGCGGCACGCCGAAGCCGAGCGTCTTGCCGGAGCCCGTCTCGGCGACGCCGACAATGTCGCGGCCCGCCAGGCCAAAGGGCCACGAGGCCGCCTGGATGGGCGTGGGGGCCTTGAAGCCGCCGAACGGCGACTTGGCCGTCAGCGCCGACGTGGGCAGGTGGGTGAACTGCAGGATGGGCCGCAGGGGCCGGTCGGACAGCGGGTCGGTGACGGTGATCTCGTGGGTGCTGAGGAAGCTGGTGATCTCGGACTGGGCCACGGCGGCCAGCGCGCTGGACTGCTCGTAGGCGCCCGAGGCCACGGCCACGGTGGTGGTGGCCGCGCCGTTGCTCAAATCGGCGGTCGAGACGACGTCGACGGTCTCGGCGCCATCCTTGGCCTTCTTGTCCTTCTTGCTCTTCTTGTCTTTCTTGTCCTTCTTGGGCTTGGACTCGGATTCCGCGTTGGCGGTCTCATCGGCCTTGTCGTCGTCGGCGGCGGCGTGCTTCTTGTCCTTCTTGTCCTTCTTTTCCCTCTTCTCCTTCTTGTCTTTCTTCTGCTTCTTTTCCTTGGGCTTCTCCTCCTCGTCCGCGCTTGCCGGTGCGGCGGCGGCAGCTGTCTCGGGCGCCGCGCTCTCGGGCTCTGCGGACTTGTCCTTCTTGCTCTTCTTGTCCTTCTTGGACTTCTTGCGCGGCAGGGTCGCCTCCTCGACCTCGGGGTCGTCGAGCCTGTGCTTCGACATTGTTGAGTTTGGCCGTGCAGAGGGGAGAGGGCAGGGGTTGAGCAGGAACGGGTGGGCGCTGGCTGAGCAATTGGTCGCGCTGGGGTGATGTCTTATGCCAGGCGGCGATAAGGCGACGGAACGATTGCCCAAGGAAAAAAAGAAAAAGTCCCAGCCAGTTAGCCGATAAGATAAGAGAACCCCCCGCCACCGAAACTCGAGCCCGCCGGCCGGAGGCGCTAACTCGGGCGCTAAACGCCAGCCCGCCTACGAGTACAGCCCCGTCTTCAGGCCGGATCTACTGCTGGCAGCAGAAATGATGGATGCACCCAGTTGCCAACCTACCGCATCGTCGTGACAAGGCCAGAAGTTGCTTGGAAGTATAACACACGGCCATTGTCGAATTGCAATAGTGTCCTCGCACACACAGTACTGGGTCAGTGTGCATTGACCAGAACGGTTGCTGCTTTGACGCCATTTTCACGGGTTCTCAGAATGGCAACGGAGATATCTCCATGTAAATTGTAATGGCCTGTCAGTGTTGATCACCATCAGCTGACTGTGAGTGAGTGGCAAGCAGCGTGGTTTCGTTGCAAATGACTTTTTGTCGATGCTTGGGTTGTGGCCAACAGCACGAACACACCCGCGGTGACTTGCAGCGACTGTCAGAGAGGCCATCTCACGGGGGGCGGGATGGTCTGTTTGCATGACTGGTTTTCCGTTCGTACACCGAGGTCCTCCATCAAGGCAGAAGCGTGAGTGGTGATATGGATCTCGCCCGAACGCACAAAGAAGTTCTTGATAAAATCAGCGGATGCCTCTCCCACGAGACTTTCTCCTCCCTTGCAGCATCAGCTCTGCACCCGACCTTTGATCCTGAAAAGCTGTGAGCCCCAACCCCTCTTCGTTCACTGCTGCACTGGGAAATTTGGCTGTCAGGAGATGCACGTGGCTTTGATCCTCCAAGCCCTCCTCGGCACGAGCATGGCGCTTGGTCGCCCGATGCCCGCAAGTCAGCAGAACAACGGCGGCGCCGCCAGCCTTTCCCCGCGCCACACATTCCTGTCAAGCCCGCCCCAAGTGAACCCTCCATTCGTCCCCAGAGGTGAGTACCCGCCAGTCGTGAGGCCGCGAATGACGGGGCCGAACACCGTGCTGTGTCAAAGCGCTTTTCCGAGAACCTTAAGAGAACCACTGTCGCGATCAACTGGCTCTTAAAGCACAAAGAAGAGTTCTTCGCCGGCACGTGGTCAAAGCGGCGGGATGCAGCGCTCATCGCAGCGCGCCGATTCGGCTTTGTGGACGACGACGACGTGGCGGAGTACCGGGCCATGTTCTCTAAACACAAGCCGGCGGTTTCTTATGTGGCACAGGCCGAGCAGAGCTTTGGCCGAGGTGGCATTCAGGCCTTGTCTGACTTGCTGGATTCCAACGACAAACTTCTGAGCGGGATCGACCCCGCAAAGATCAATGACACGAGCGAGTCAAGAGAATATCGCGCTGATGTTCGCGCTGATGTCACGGATTCGGTTTGAGCTGGGACTATTACCGGCTCCGGCTGCTCCCGAAAAACACTGTAGCATTAGCTAGAAAAAAAGACCGCCCTGTGCTTCAGAAATTCCGTTTTCGTAACGACTAGCTAGACTCGACTCCAGGGTAAACAATATCCTATGGGATTCAAGCGCGGATAGATCGATTTTCGGACGACCGAAGCGTTTTGAACTGAGTCTTTCACCCATTCACAGTACCGACGATACGATAGACAGTTGGGTCGTAGGGACCCGTGGGCGGATGAGGATCAAGAAGTTTCTGCACGGGCGTGCAAGCAAGTGGGTGATCACCAATCACACTTGGCGTGTTTAAGTAATAAACGGGTTCAACCTTACAGGCCTTCTTCTGTAACATTCTTCCCCAGGGAGACATTTGCCGTGGAAGTGCACCAATCGCATCATTTCAAAGGCGTTCGCAGATTCGGGATCCATCCTGTGTGTACAGCAGACCACATAACCTAAATTGAACCCTTCAGCTTTCGCCATGCGGCGCGAACGGTGCCAACTTTCAAGTTTTCCTCGGTGCCAGCTTTCGAGTCTTCCTTCTTCCCCCCCTCCGGTGATTCTCCATGGTAGACATTCTCTTCTTGAGCATAGTGCCCAACCACCTTCCTGACAGTGACCTGTTGCTCTGCCATCATCAACACTATCTTTTGTAGCGTCTTCCCGCCCATCGAGGAGTTTTCAAGTTTGACCAACTCTTTCGCGAACTCAACCTCCTCTGTCACCGCCTTCCACGCCTTCTCGTTGGACCTTTCGACAACGTGGCGCTGTGAAAAATCTGCCTCTCCAAAAATCTTTCCATAGGAGTTTCCGAGCTCTTTCAGGATACTCTGGAGTTCTTCGCTCAGGTCTGTCTGCTCGTCCTCCCTTTTTTCCTCCTCGAATTCAACCCAGCCCAGGCCGTCCTGGATGGTGAGCCGTTCCTCGCCCTCGGGGGTGCTCTGCTCCATGAGCTGCGGCCACATGAGGCTCACCAGGTCGGCGGGCGAGTACTTGGGCTTGGTAGGGATGACCGGCTTAAAAGAGAGCGCCAGATTCTTGCTTTTGGGGAATGACCCAGACCCTCCCTCCCCCATCTCCATTGTCAGATACCGGTATTCCCGGTTGTAGCCCGTGTAGGCCAACTGCTTCGCCTCTTCCAGGCTCACCACTTGGCCCTCAGTCCACTGCTTTTTCTCTTCCACCTCGCCGTCGTGCAGGGTCTTCGCGTCCGAGGGCCTCACGCCCTCGGCATGCAGCAGAAAGCGCTCCTCGCCGTGCTCCCATGCAAACGGCTTTCTCTGGTTTGTGACGTACATGACTTTGTTTTGTTTCATACTGTTCAGCGTCTCCTTGTGTTTACTCAGGAAGTCGAAGCCCCGGCTCTCGAGCACACTGGTCGTCGCCTTCTCTAGGGGAGCGGCGCGCGTGACGCTGGGCGCAAGGCTCAGCAGAGTCGCGGACAGGCCATGGGCGAGTGACAGCTTCATGTCGGCGTTTTCGAAGGTGTACCTTGTGATTATCTTCTTCTTATTCTTCTTCTTCTTCTTCTTCTCGAATTCTTTCCTGTTCTTGTCTGTCTGGGGAGAGCAAACGATGCGAACCCTTGTTGTGACACGTTGGAACAGACCGTTTACGAGATCCGGCGCAATGGGGGTGGAGGCGGCATGGATTGGTGATTTGGGAGCATAAAGGTAAACGTAAGCCGTGCGGCGGCGCCCTTGATATATGGGCTTCCAGTCCTTGCTTCGCGCTGGTGGAGGGAGTGAGTCCTGCAGTTCACCTAATCATTCGCGGCGCTCCTCAGGTTCCATTGCGGCGTCGTAGTGCTGGTAATCGCCGAAGCCGATACGGCCTTACGGGACCCTACGAGGTGCATCGGCCTCTCCGTAGGGCTAGGTTTATTCAATCTTCTCAATCCTTGTTTACCTGGTTCTATCGTGTTCACCGTTGCCGGCAGAGCGAACACGGCAGTTGTTGGCTGCGAGGCGACACGGCAGTTGTTGGCTGTGAGGCGGCAAGACAGTCAAGTGGAGCGGCTGGAGCCTGGAATCGATTCTTCCCCTGTTGACACGTCCACCGGACCCTTAGCTTTTTACCTCGCCGTGTATCTTTTTGCCTTTTATGAAGGACTTTGCACATCTTTCCGGGATCGCCGGGCTTGCCAAGACCCCCTCAATAGAAGCAACGTGCATCATTGTCTAATCCCGATCATGCTCGGGTCTGGCATCTGCGCCTTTTTGCATCGTCTCAAACCCTGCACAAACCATGAACTTGCTCATACGACGCCCGCGCCATGGTGCTTATGCCAGAGTGTTCTCGGAGTTTCCCTCAAATCTTACCTTTGGAGCTCAAGGCTCATATTGATGGTCTCCTCACGGAGCCTGCAGTCGGATACCTAACTTCTTCATATTCCGGGTCCTCGAGCGTAGCCTTGAAGGTAGGATGAGGTTCACTTGTTGAATTGAGGTCCGCTTCACGGCGGCCGTAATGGCAAACCAATCCCCGATCGGCGAACTTGGGACGTGGCGCACCGGCGACACCCTGGTGAACAGCGCCACGGGGTCAAGGCACCGGCTCCCATCGACGCCACAGGGGCTAGGCAACCAACCATACTATACCCCCACAAGACCTTTTCTTGATCACTGGCTAGGGTATGACCACATCGTGAAAGTCTTGATCCGTCACATTATGATACATATATACAATATCTACTACCTCACCAGTACAGTCCAGCCTATTTGGCCAGGAAGCGCTGGAAGGCCTCCTGCTCAATGACGACGTTGCCGACCGCGCGCAGTTTCTTGCGGCCTTCCTTTTGCTTCTCCAGAAGCTTCTTGCGCCGCGTGATATCCGAGGCGTGCAGCTTGGCGAGGACGTCCTTGCGGAAGGGCTTGATGGTCTCGCGGGCAATGACCTTCTTGCCGACGGCGGCCTGGATGACCACCTCGAACATCTGGCGCTGGACGTGCTCCTTGAACTTGGAGACCCATTGGCGCGCCAGGCGCTCGACCTGAGAGTGGTGCACGACGCGCGAGATGGCGTCGACGGCCTCCTTGTTGACCAGCAGCTGCAGTTTGACCAGCCGGCTTTCCTGCCATCCGGCGTCTTCGTAGTCGAGCGAGGCGTAGCCCTTAGTCGCGCCCTTGAGCTTGCCAAATAAGTCGTCCACCAGCTGCGCCGTGGGGATCTTGTACTTGAGGATGACCTGCTGTCCGTGGAAGACCTCGATACTGATTTGCTGACCGCGGTTGGCCTCGCACAGCTCGATCGCGCGCCCAATGTACTCGTCAGGCATGGTCATGGTGGCGGTGACGTACGGCTCGTAGAAGGTGGCGGCGCGGCCCTTGTGGTCCTCGGGCTCCGGGAAGGCGGCCGGCGTCTGGCACAGCGTCTCCTTTCCATCCGCCCAGACAATCTTCGTCTGGACGGCGGGCTCGGTGATGATGATGCTGGCCCCGTGCTCCTGGCGCAGACGGTCCTGGAAGACGGAGCAGTGCAGACTGCCGAGGAAGCCGAGGCGCCAACCAGCGCCCAGAGCCTCGGAGTGGTCCTTGAAGAGGGTGATGCTGCGGTCGTTGAGGGCGAGCTGGCTGATGCTGTCCGCCAGGCGCGAGTAGTCGCTTGGGTCGGTAGGGAAGGCAGACACGAAAACCATGGGCTTGGGCTCCTCGAAGCCCGGGTAAGGGTCCACGAGGGCCTCGGAGCCGGCTCTTGTGAAAGTGTCGCCAATTTTTGCGTCCTGGATCTTCTTCATGCCTGGGTTGAAGAAGATGTAGCCGACCTGACCGGCGCGCAGGACGGTCTGGGACACCTGGAGGGGGTAGCGAATGCCGACCTCCCCCACTGTGTACTTGAGGCCAGTGGCGAAACTGTAAAGTGTATCGCCGGCACGGACGGTACCGTCGAAGAGACGCACGAGGCATACGACGCCGCGAAAACTGTCGTACCAGGAGTCCACGAGCAGCATGCGGAGGGGTTTGGATACGATGCCAACCGGGGCGGGGATGTTTTCGACAACGGCCGGAAGCAACTTGGCAACGTTCAGGCCGCTCTTTGCGCTAACGCCGATAGCAGTGGTCGCATCAAGCTCAAAGGTAGACTCGAGCTGCTCGAGGACACGAGGGACGTCGGCGGCTTTCATGTCGATCTTGTTGACCACGGGGAGGATTTTGAGGCCCTCGGCGAAGGCGAGGTAGAAGTTTGCGACGGTTTGCGCCTGGATGCCCTGGCTCGCATCTACGAGCAAGAGGGCGCCGCCGCAACTGGCATAGGATCGAGTCACCTCTGCGCGGAAGTCGACGTGGCCAGGGGTGTCGACGAGGTGCAGGAGGTAGTCGAGGCCGTTGTGGTTGTAGATCATAGAGCAGGTCTGGGCCTTGACGGTAATGCCGCGCTCGCGTTCGACCTCGAGGGTGTCAAGAATCTGCCGGTGGGCACCGAGAGACGTGATGGTGCCGGTGATTTCGAGCAGGCGGTCGGACAGAGTGGATTTGCCATGGTCGATGTGGGCGACGATGCAGAAGTTGCGAAAGCGTTCGATGGGGATGGCGGCGATGCGGCGCTCAAGGTCCGTCATACCGGTACCTTTGGGCGTGCTATAAGGACGACATATCGGCGCATTGTGGGAGCGCGGACGGGGCCGGCAGAAGCGCAGCCAACGTGGGCTATGAGAGGCGGCCGGGGCCTGAGAAAGGGCGTGACGAAGGCATGGTCGCGCGAGGAGGGATGTCAGATCCAGACTGGCACCCATTCATACGACTGCTCCGGTGGGAAAAGGGGAACGGAGCAGATGATTCGGCATGAAGGAAGAAGGGGAGGGGGGTGTGACAGGTTCGGGGCGCGGGGATTCAAGGTGAGGCTGCGGTGCTGCTGGGAAGTTGGCGTCGCAAGACTGACGATGAGGTTGACTTCTCGTATTATCGATAAGACCCTGGATGGAATTGTTGCACGCGACCGACGCGTCCAGGCCGCCCGACGCCCAGTGGATATAGCACCATGGGGTCTGCTAGAAGCACTGAATGGAGGGGTACCCATCCGATGCGCTGCAGCTGGGTTCAGGGCTGGGGGCCGCGGGCAGTAGGTAACCGCCCCGGCCGCCCACTGGCTGCCTACTACAGCACCGCCGCACGGATGCGAATAGCGTCAACCTGGCCCTCGTGCTGCTCCCGTCGTCTGCCCGCTTCTCTCTACAACCCCTATGTGAACTGGCCTTGCGTGGCCTCTTTTGACTTGGCTCCCCTCCAAGACCCATACATCAACAGCCTTACGCACCCCTCGCCCCTGCACCATGGCGTCGGCCCCGGCGCCAGACAAGGACAAGTCTAAGGTCCACAAGCTGTCTCTCAAGGGCAGCTCCAAGCTCGTCTCCGAGTTTGTGCGTCTCCCAGCTTGCAGTCTCATGCCAACAGAGACATGACCGCCGCTGACATCAGCCTCGTCTTTTCTGGCGTCTCTTTCCAGTTCCAATATTCCATACATACCATTCTGTAGGCTCCATCCCGCGTGCGACGCGAGGCGAATGCCGATACTGACCTCCTCTCAGCTTCCAGCGCGGCGTCTACCCAGCCGAAGACTTCACAGCGTGTGTAATTTCCCCCAACTCTCGTCATCATCATACACTAAGCCTCCTCCTCAGCGTCAAGAAGTATGGCCTGAACATGCTCGTGTCGGCCGACGACCAGGTCAAGGCCTACATCAAGAAGATCATGTCCCAGCTCGACAAGTGGATGCAGCACGGCAAGATCAGCAAGCTTGTCATAGTCATCACCGACAAGGATACGGGGGAGCACGTCGAGCGCTGGCAGTTTGACGTCCAGATCTTCAACAACAAGAGCTCCAAGTCGTCGTCGAAGACGGCGTCTTCGTCCTCGACCCAGCAGCAAGAGAACGCGCAGCCCTCCTCGGCGTCCAACACGGCCTCGCCGGACCCCTCCAAGACAGAGGCCGAGATCCAGTCCGAGATTGCCGCCCTGTTCCGCCAGATCACCGCCTCCGTCACCTTCCTGCCCCAGCTGTCGGGTGAGTGCACCTTCAATGTTCTGGTCTATGCCGACGCCGACAGCGACGTCCCCGTCGAGTGGGGCGACAGCGACGCCAAGGAGATTGTGAACGGCGAGAAGGTCCAGCTGCGCGGGTTCAGCACCAGCAACCACCGCGTCGAAACCCTGGTGAGCTACCGGCTCGGCGAATAGAGGAGCCGGCAGACGAGCAGACATCGGATGTCCAAGGCTGCAATGCGAGCCACGCGCTATTCGATTCCAAATTCCATACAGATCCCTAGAGTCCAGAATAGGTGTAACCATCATCGATCGCAGCTCGGCAAGTGGCTTTGCAGTACCAATTCCGATCCCGTTGCTGATGGGTAATCCTGCCGTAAATCTACGGGCACTCAAGCACGATGGCTTGTCGGAAGGAGTGATAGAGGTACTGAGACATTCCCCCTCTGCATATTGAAAGGACCGAGTCCAGTGTGAAGGTACGATTGACGTTCGTTTGAGGGTGAATGGGACAACGTTGTCAAGAGGCAATGGGGGTGATACGACTTTGCACCAACCCAAACAAAAAATGAAGTGGAATTTCCCAGGCTCTATTACGCAGAGCTGGAGATAGCGGCCCGAAACTACGGTAGGCTGAGGCTGTCTCCCGAGCGTGAAAGAACTGTTGTGAGGCGCCTCGCGCGCACCCAGGGACCAGGTCAAGCCCAGCGCCTTAATAAAAGCGGGAACTCGTGGGCAGCGCAAGCGCGGCCTGTTAGCTTGCGCACTGGAGATATGATTAAGAGCGGGCTTTTGGGCGAATGACGATGATTCATCAAAAGAAGCATCATAGCATCGCACGACATTGATGCCACCTCCGCCCACTCCGAGCCGCCCCGCCGTCAAGATTCCGAGCTGACCACGCAGGACGGCTCGCATCAGGACGCCCACGTGCGGACAGCTCAAGAGGCGTTTCTGAAAAAAGGCATGTTAGACGAGGCAGTCTGCACCATTCCAGCCAATGACAGCATCCCCCAACGGCCTCTTGCATCACGAGCGCTCGTATGAACAAGCGCCGTCACTTATACCGCTGCAGCGAGCGATCCACTTCCTTGAGGTATACACGACGCCGAATTCAATCTGTAGCCGTCGTCAATCCTCGCGGTCCATGAGTGACGACCAGCCGGCCGGGTCCGCCATTCAATCAACACGCCTTTTGGCCACTTTCCATTCAATGAGTCTGCTACAGGGAACGAACAAACAGACATTGGCAGCCACCAACCAACCCAAGCACCACCTGGCAGCCGTGTGGCATATCGCCTCTTCTTGACGCCCGTTCTCCGCCATTCTCATCCACACAACCAAACCCCCCGCCCTCCAGCGAGGAGATAGATCTATCATGTCAGCCTGCGATCCCGACATCTACGGCCTGCGCGGCAGCGACACGGAGGTTGCCGACTACGAGCGCGTCGTCCGGCGCCTGCAAGACCAGCAGTTCGACGACTGGCCCAACGAGGCGGGTGTAAGTCTCTCGCCCCCTCCGCAACACCCCGGGCGCAAACTCACGATAGACCGCGCCAGTTCCAAGGCCTGACCGAGGTCCGCGGCCCCGTCGACCTGCGGGTGGCGGGGACCATCCCGTCGTTCGTGTCGGGGTCCCTGTTCCGCACGGGGCCGGGCCAGTACGACGTCGAGGACACGCCCAAGGGCACCTTTGAGACGACGCACTGGTTCGACGGCTTCGGGCACACGCACCGCTTCGACATCGCCCCGGACCCGGCCACTGGGGACGTCCGCGTGCGCTACTCGTCACGCCGCCAGGCCCAGAAGCTGGTCGACAGCATCCGCGAGACGGGCGACCGCAGCCGCTTCGTCAGCTTTGCCCAGCGCCGCGACCCCTGCGTCGGCCTGTTCGGCAAGCTCATGACCGTTTGGCGGAACCCGGCCCCGCATCGCGACGCCGGCGCCGACAATGTCTGCGTCACCGTCCAGCCCAACGTCCCCGGCCTGCCCTCGGCGTCGTCCCCCTCGTTGTCTTCTGGCCCCGGCGCCACGAGCACCGGCCGCCGCGTCGGCGTCGACAACCTCTGGCTGACCACCGACAGCTGCAGCATGCTCGAGCTCGACCCGGACACCCTGGCCCTCGCTGGTCCCGGGTCCGGCCCCGACTCCGACGCCTCCGCCGCTGCCGCTGCCGCGCCCCAATCCGCCCTACATCCATCCCTCGCCGGCCCGCTGAGCTGCGCCCACCCGCACCGTGACCCCGCGACCGGCGACCTGTTCAACTACAACCTGGCTCTGGGCCCGCCGCCGCTTGCCTGCTACCGGGTCTTCCGCGTCCGCGCCGCCGCGCCGCACACCACCGACATCCTGGCCACCATCCCCAGCACCTCGGGCGCCTCCCCGGCCTACATCCACTCTTTCTTCTTGACCCCTTCCTTCGTCGTTCTCGCCGTGCCCTCGACGCACCTAGCCTGGTCCGGTGCCGCCGTCCTGTGGGAGCGCAACCTGGCCGACGCCATCGTGCCCTTCGACGCGTCGCGCCAGCCCACGCGCTGGTTCTTCGTCGATCGCCTGCACGGCCGTGGCGTCGTCGCCTCGTTCGACACCCCCGCCGGATTCTTTTTCCACAGCGTCAACGCGTTCGAGGAGCCGGCGTCGGAGGGCAGTAGTTCGGACGACCGCAGCGAGCCCGCGAGCAGCGGCGCCTCCCCGCCAGACACACCCGGCCACCTGGCCGTCTATTGCGACGTGATCCAGTACCCGACGCCCGACGTGATCCGCAGCTTCGACATAGACGTCCTGCTGCGCCGCCGGGGCGCCGCCGCCGCCTTCTGGGGCGACGGCACCCGCAACCGAAACACGCAGGCCCGCCTGGTCCGCCACCGCTTCGTCGTCCCCAGCCCTTCTCCCACCACCACCACCACTGCCGCTGCCAACCCGTCCAGTGGCACGGCCGCACAGAGCAGCACACACACCGAGACTTTCTCCATCCCCCCCCCGCGTCGGCGAGTTGCCCACCATCAATCCCCTCTACGCCACCCGCCGGCACCGCTACGTCTACAGCCTGCCGAACCGGGGCCACAGCGCCCTGCTGGATGCCATCGCCAAGACGGACCTGCGCACCCGCGAGACGGTCTACTGGGACGGGCCCAGGGGGCACACGCCGGGAGAGGCCATCTTTGTTCCCCGCCCCAGGCCAGCGCGCCCGCAAGGGGAGAGAGACGACAAGGATGGGCAAGACGAAGACGACGGCGTCCTCCTTAGCGTTGTCCTTGACGGCCACCGCCGCACCAGCTACCTGCTCTGCCTTGACGCGCGGTCCATGGCTGAGCTGGGCCGCGCAGAGTGCGACTGGGCCGTTCCTCTCGGCTTCCACGGGGTCCATATGCCCCAGGTCGCCGCGCCAGCTGCGTAGTTGGGCGATGTTGCAAGAGGTGCCGTTCTTGAGTGAGGAGCCGCACGTGTTCACGGAATTCACATTGACTAGCACAGAGGACGACAGTGGATGGAACAAGTCAGCGTCATCAAAAAGGTAAATAGAGCATGTCGTCACAAAACAAGTCATTGCAGACGTTCAGATAATTGCAACTGTAACACGAACTCATTGTAAACGGGGATATCATATCTTCTCATCACGTGCGCCACATCATACCTCTCCCAACAGAGGCTTCCCATATCCAGATCGTCCCAGCTTCCCTTTCATCACCGAAAACAGACAAGACGTCATGAGCCTGCAAGTGCAAGAAATGAGCACTGTCACCAAAGCAAGCCAACCGCTAGAGCCTGCAAAGCGGATTCCCCCTGTATCACTTGACTCCATTCGCCGTACCGCCATATTTCCCGATTTGACGCTCGCCAATTGGCCGTTCAGCTCGTCTATGCCGACGCGGTGGCGGTGCGGCGCGAGTTGGAAGCGGACGCGCCAGATCGGCGAGCTCCGGGCGCACCAGGCCGAGCCAGGGTGTACTTGGCAAAGGCGCGCGCAAGAGCCTTCTTGCAGCTGACCTTTTGGCTGCCAACAAAGCTGTCCACAGTCACGGCAATGGCGCGGTCAATATCTTGCGCTGAGCAGTACTCGGACAGGCGCATGCGGCAGAAGGACTCGGAGATGCGGATGATGGCCTCTAAGTGACGGACCTGACAAAAATGTTAGATTTGCTCGATCGCATGTGATGAAGAGGTATGTACTCACAGTGATGGGGTAAGCGCCAGTCGCTAGAGATTCGCGGCGCATGTCTGCAAAGAGACGCGCTACCTTGTCCTCGTCGATGTGCAGCAGCTTGGGGTGGCAGTGCTCTCGTGCGTACAAGATGTACTTGCGCAGAAGCTCCTGGGGAATCTCCGTGTCGTCCTTGCCGTCCCTCTTAGCAGCGGCTTGGCTCTCCTGCGCCAACTGCGACTCGGGCTCTACCTCCATGGAATCGTTGTTGACCTGGCTCAAGGGGTGGCTGCGGCTGTGGGAGCCGACAACGAAGCGAGCCAAGCGCTCATCCTCGGACGGATCCACAGTGTCGCGCACAACACACAAGATATCGAAACGTGACAGAATGGGCTCCGTCAACTCAACATTGGCAGAGAAGGGGATCGTCGAGTTGTACCGACCACCGATCGGGTTGGCCGCAGCGATGATGCCACAGCGGGCTTGCAAGGTGGTGACAATGCCGGCCTTGGAGATGGAGATGGTCTGCTGCTCCATGGCCTCGTGGATCGACGTTCGGTCCTGGTCGTTCATCTTGTCAAACTCGTCGATAAGGCAAGTGCCCCGGTCTGCCAGCACGAGCGCGCCGCCCTCCAGAGTCCATTCACTGGTCAGAGGGTCACGACGAACGCTAGCCGTCAAACCCACAGCGGAGGCACCCTGGCCGGTAGCAAATACAGCGCGGTGAGCCGTCTTCTCCACGTACTTGAGAGCCTGGGACTTGGCGGTACCCGGGTCACCCAGCAACAACACGTTGATGTCGCCACGAACTTTGTGGCCTCCCTTGGCGACCTTCGCAACTCCACCAAAGAGAGACAAGGCAATGGCAGTCTTTATGTCGTCGTGGCCGTAAATGCTGGGAGCTACAGAAGACACAAGCTTGTCGATAATTTGGGGGTCGCGAGACAGCTTGCGGATTTGTTGCTCGTCCTCGTCCGTCAAGCGGAAGCCAGCAAGCTGATCATGTGATTTGACGACGTTGTTGGCTTCGAGGACTGTGGCGAAGACAGGGAAGCCGTTGCGGTTGTTGAGTTGAGCATCGTAGTTGTTGCGGTAAATGCCCGTGACCTCGATCTCCTCACCCGGCTTGGCCCTGTCAATCAGGTCCCAGAGCAGAATGACCTCGCGCTGGCGAGGCAGGCGACCAGCGGGCACGGTTCCCGGCGACTCTTGGAGGGTCAACTTTTGGTAGTTGCGGTACACAGTCTTCTCCGAGTTGATGGTAAAGGGGCCGCGGGACTGGCAATTCTGGCAGTAGGAGATCTTGACTTCGACATTGGACTCCTGCTGGAAGGGGCCCAAGGTAACGCCACACTTGGTGCAGTCGAACTTGACATACTTGAGCTGCGGGAATACGCCGGTACGACGAGTGACGACACCACTGACACGGACGAGACAGTTGAGGTGAGACTGGCGCAGCTGACGCAGGGTGTAGTGGACAGGCAAATCAAGGATGCGGACATGGATGTCGGTGTGGATGCGCTCGTAGTCGGGGTAGTGCAGCAGAACGACATCAAGGGCGACATCATCGAAGAGCGACAGCATCTCCGCCGGGGCGTTGGCGAGGAAATAGGCAAGGATCGCTTTCGAGGAAGAAAGGTGGTCATACGAGACATCCAGGGACTCGGCGTTGATCTCACCAAGGGTGCGGATGCGAGAGCCATACACAGATGATCCATTCTCATCCGTGTACTCGGTCAGGAACGCCTTGAACTCGCGCTTGATGGTTTTCTGCACGGCAGGCTGGGCAACCCAGTCAGTCAAGCTGGAAGCCTTCACATCTTGCAAGGCCTCAAGACTCAGCTCCTCCTCCATAATGTCCATTTCGTCAAACTCGTCAGGGTCCTCGTCGTAGTGGTGGCGGCGGCGGCGAGGCTGCGCAGTCAAGTCAAAGCCATCGTCCTCGTCGTCGTCCAGGAATGCAGGCCGGTCGCGGCCCTTGGCCTGGCGCTCCATTCTGTTCATCTGGGCGTCAAGTCTTCGACGGGTAGCAGCATCCATTTCGGTCTGCTCTGTGTCATCAATGTCGATGTCGTCGTAGTTGTCGTCTTCCTTGGCGCGGTAGTCGGTCTCAAAGCCCTCCCGGAAGAGGTCGACATCATCGTCGGCCATCTCGTCAATATCATCAATGTCGTCTTGGATCTCGGCTTCCTCTTCGATATCATCATCAGGGTCGTTGTCGTCGATGCCATGAGCGATATTGAATGCAGGAGGGGAAGAGGGGATAGGGCTGGAGGCGGCAATGGAGGACGAGGCATCGCCAGTGTTTGCGCGGCCACGCTTGCGGTTGGCACGAGAAGGGCCGGGGCGGTTTGCCGAGTCCATGTTGCTTCTAAGAGGAGAACTGAAAGATGTCAGTCAGGTCGATCAAGGCGTAGCGGAAGCCACGTACCTCATGGTGAAGGTGGGTGGGCTCGAGACCCGGGTGAAGAGCGGGGGCTGGGTTGGCGAGTATCAGTCCGCCGTTTATCGGATATAGATGAGACAGCGCAAGCGGTGCGAAGATACGCGATGCAGAAGAAAGAGAGACTACCCGGCGATGGTAGCTCTGGCGGGGGTGGCAGTATGGCGGTATGTGGAGGGTGACGATGGTGGGAAAAGGGCGGGAAAGGGCGGGCGACGACGATGAGGCAAATTGGGGTGCAGCACCAGCGGGCCCAGGGCGCCTAAGTGGCGCTAGGCTGGTGGGACAGGTGGTGTCCAGACAACGCGAACAGGCGCGTCTTGACGCGTCGCTCGCGTAAAGTGGTTGGATCCACTCCATCTAAAGGAGACAGCGATGCTTGACGGTCGCATTCTCCACCACTCCCCGAAGGCAGTACTGGGTACAATTGGGCTATTGATGTATTCATGTTGCCTGCTATGCACGATTGGACGCTGGATGTTCCAAGCGTTCTTCATATCACCATGCGAAGGCAGTCGATCAAGTTGACAGCAAGGAGTAATTGGACGACGGCTTTCAGCCGGTGCAGGAAAGGGGTAGAGGGTCCATGCTGTCTGGAAGAAACAAGTAATCGCGTTCTATTTGAGTGTCTCCAGCCAGTTCTAGTGGTCACTTTAGCTACCCTGCATGGCCTGGTAGTGACGAGCGCGTTTCTGGTGCTTGAAAAGCCCCAGATGCAATACGTTCCAGCTTTTTGTTGAAGGAATCCCAGCGTGGGCTCTTATCCGCTGTACACACGCTAAGATCACGTGACCCCATGCAGGCACTTTACTTGTCTCCACTTGAGCTTGTCGGGCGTGCCCACTGACGCGTGCCCAGAGTCTGGGGCGCGCGCGAAGCTGTCAGGAGCCGACATTACCAGCATCAATCACTCCAAGCCCGTCACACAATCCACCTCATCACCAATACATGCCTTCGCATCAGCTTTTCTAGGTTCCATCGCCAACATATCCCTCGACCGACCCCGCCGCGTGGCTTTTTCTCAGCTGTGCCTCCAGTCGCTCTCTCCCTGCAGCCGTCATGGCTGACGAAGCCCCCAACAGCGTCCCTGACGCCGAGACCACCATCTCTGCCGCTGATCTCGCCTTCTCCAAGCCTCGCCGCCAGAGTTCGTCTCAGCAGTCTGAGGACTCACAGACGGCCGCCGAGTTTCTGCGCGAGCAAATGCAGATGGAGGCTGACGCCCGCGAAGCCATGCCCTACGTACGTCTCCTTCGGAACCCGCCCGATCTACGATTCACTCGCGCGCTTTGTGCCGCTAGACGACAGCCTTATTCTGACATGATGCTGACCATATCTGCAGAGCATAGAGAACTGCACAAAGCCTCTCGGCGCCCTCCGCCAGAACGTCTTTGCCTGCTTGACGTGCAACCCTCCCCCCAAATCGCCCGACGCCCCGTTCGCACCAGCCGGCGTCTGCTACTCATGCTCTGTTCAGTGCCACGGGGAGCATGAACTCGTCGAGATCTTCCAGAAGCGCAACTTTACATGCGACTGCGGCACCACTCGCTTTCCTTCCGATCAGAGCTGCACCCTTCGCCTCAATCCCGACACCAATCAGAAAGGCGTCCACTCCGAAACACCTGACCCCGGCAACAAATACAATCAGAACTTTCGCAACCGCTTCTGCTCTTGCGCTGTCGACTACAACCCTAACGAGCAGAAGGGAACCATGTTCCAGTGTCTTGGTCTCGGCGACGTTGATGCTGGTGGCTGTGGCGAGGACTGGTATCACCCGGGCTGTCTGGTCGGCCAAGGACCCAAGTGGTACGAGAAGATGGCCAAAGCCAAGGATGCTCCGCTTCAGCCCATTTCTGAAGACGGACCTGAGCAGCAGCCCCTGAGCACCGAGGAGGCCTACAACGATGACAACGATGCCCCCCTACCTCAAGGCTTCCCGGACGAGGATGATTTCGACCACCTTATCTGCTGGAAATGCACCGACGCGTTCCCATGGATCAAGACATACGCCGGCGAGACCGGTTTTCTGAATCCCGTGTTCCACAAGAAGAGTTCGCCTGCCGACTCTGAGCCAAAGAAGCGGAAGCTTGAAGAGGTTTCGGGCGAAGAGGAATCTTCGGAAAGTGCCAAGCGCATTAAGGCAGACCCAGAGACTCCCGCCGCACAGCCCGCTGATGTCAAAGAGGCCCCAGAGGAAGACGGGGCTTCCATCAAGGACGAACAAGTCAAAACTGAGCCCGCAAAGGCTGAGCTCGCGGAAGAAGGGTCGCACTGCAAATACCCCCGCAAACCTGCATCTCCTGGGGATCAGTACTCGCTCTTCACCAAGCCCGAATTTCGCGATCGTCTCTGCCGCTGCGAAGACTGCTTCCCCAAGCTCAAAGTGCACCCTCAGCTTCTTGAGGAAGAGGATGCATATGAACCGCCGATTTCCGAATCGGGATCTGAGGGCGGGTCTACCCACGGCAGTGGTTCCATCTACGACCGCGGCGAGTCTGCGCTCAAGAACGTGGACCGGGTCCGCGCCATCGAAGGTGTCATGGCCTACAACCATCTCAAGGACAAGCTGACGCCCTTCTTCAAGCAATTTGCGGAGAGCGGCCAGGCTATCAGCGCCGAAGACATCAAGACGTACTTTGCTAAGCTCAGAGGCGACGACCAGGGCACCAGTGGCACCGACGACACGACAGCTACCAAGGAAGGGGACGGCCACCGCGAGGAGCAGTCGCGCTACTGAGGTGGACTACAACCAGTCGGTTTGTACAGTTGTATTTTATGTGACGGCAGTGTCGGGCCCAGACGGCCCAGGGGGAAAGTTCGGAGTTGAGGCGATATCCAGGATGTACGGTTCACGAGGCGATAGGCCATGTTTGTGGCGGCATGCAAGACTTTGTGTCGAAATGTTCACAAAAATGCGACAAAACCAATGTCCTTGAAACGGTTTCGCATCTTTGCGCCCTTCATGACGACTCAAGAGTTTTGGAATTTTGCAACGCCCGACGAGGCTTCTTCTTATCCACGTATGGGCAGGATACCCCTTACTAAAGCTGACAAGGAACTTCAGCGCGGGATCCACGGGGGAATGAGGGGTGGCAACCCGTGCACACCACTTTACGAATTTGGGACAAGGATGATAATCATAAATGAAGCCATTTCCATCCAAGGAAGTCGACAGTCGACAAACCGCGCTGCAGCGTTCCCCAATGCGATCTCTCGGGTTACACTGCATTCCATCATGATGGAGGACTTGGCAGGAGTTGGTGGCATCCCAGTGGGGATGCCGGGCGCAAAAGCAAAAAGCTGGACGCTGTGGGAATTGAACCCACGACCTTTCACAGGCTCATCTTCTGTAGAAGATGCGAAGCGAAAATCATACCCCTAGACCAAGCGCCCGTTGCTATATGAAAAAGCAGTAATAAATCAGATTATGTCCACAATTGATTGTCAGCAAGCTGCAGCGAACCGCAGCCCCCTGGCGTAATCACACGATTGAATAGAATCCGACCTACTTCTCGGGCGGCGGCGCATAGACACATTGATTGTTAGCACAACGGCGAGGATGCAAACAGCGACCTCGGGCCGAAAGATGCATAACAAGTAACATGTGAACAACTCTACTTGAAAAAATAATGTTCAGGGTACCTACCCGAGGCGAACGTATTATCACCAGTTGACGCGGTGTGTGTGGTATCGGATGAGCAGGCGGCCTCGGTAAGTGTTGGAAGACGAACAGCGCCGAGTCGTTTCAAGGCCCCAGCTCACGTCGGACTGGCCCGAAGTTTGAAAGGATACCTTGTAGTTGGGCTCGAGGGTACTCTGACAGGGCTGGTGGGCATGCCTCGGGTGAGGTAGATGGGTGGGCAATCACGCGAACAATATCTGCACAGCGAGTCCGCCTTGGACGCCGACCGAAAGGGACCAGGTCGCCGACGGTTCCAGCCAGCCCCGTCCCAAGATCAGCTCTATACTGATTTGTCTACGAGATCCTCACCAGAAGTAAAGTATAGCAGTCCCTCATGGGCTCAATGCCCGGTGAGCACCCCACCACGCAGCTGGTTAGTCACGCGAATTGAGAGCCATGAGGCCGGGGAAAAGCAGACGCTCACGACCATCACGGACGCAACCCGGCTCCAGTCACAAGCCTCCCTTGCCGTTCTTGGATATCTTCGTCATCATGTAAACATTGATTCATCCTACAAGGGGCACGCGCTCGTGGGATCCTATATACAGCCCGCAACCATGCCACCCACCCTCACGCCCCCCACGCGCGCACCACAGCCGCCCGGGGCGCGCCTCCCTGCCCATCGGGCCGCAGCAAGGCGGCGTTGATCAGGTTGAGAGCCGCGGCGCCGAGCGGCAGGGGCATGCGGCGGGCCTGCGCCTCGGCGGCGGCGTCGGCCAGGTCGCGCGCCAGCGACCGCAGGTCCTCTTCTTCCCTCTCTTCCCCTCTCCCTTTCGGCGTCGGCTCGCCCCGCAGGACCGCGAGGATGGCGGGCCCGGCGCTCTGCAGCATGGCGCTGCCGCCGGCGGCGTTGAGGCACAGGTCGAGCACCTGGTCGAGGTCGAGGCCGCAGGCGCGCGCGAACGCCAGGGCCTCGGCGGCGGCGCACAGGTGCACGCCCTTGAGCAGGGCGACGACGAGGCGCAGCCTGCGCGCGCGCTCGTCTCCCTGCACCTCGACCTCGGCCTCCTCCGGCATGCCCTCGCGGTACAGGTCGACCATGACGCTGTCGTCGCGGGGGCCCAGACCCCTGGCCAGGCCGCCGAGGAACGCCTGCTCGGCGGCGGCGGCCATGGGCACGGGGAAGCGGTGGCGGCGGGCCTCGGCGGTGATGATGCCGACGTCCTTGAGGATGATGGTCAGCGCGCTGGCCAGCGGGGCGTGGTCGGCGGCCAGCAGGCGCGGCAGCCGGTCGCCTAGCATCCACGAGCTGCCCTCGGAGGCCTGGATCTCGGCCGCCGCCGCCGCCGCCCTGCCCGCGTCGTCGCCCCCCGTGCGCGGCAGGCCGACGCCGATGCGCGACGCCAGGCCCAGCGTCTCGCTCGCGGCCAGGATCTGCACGGCCGCCAGGACCTGGTGCACCATCTTGGCGTTGCTGCCGGCGCCGACGCCCCCGGGCCGCACGACGTACAGCTTGGCCGGGTCGGAGAGCTCGCGCAGCAGCGGGCCCGCGGCGTCGAGCACGGCGGCCCCGCTGTCCCCGTCGTCCCCGCCCGCCGACGCCATGATGGACAGGGTGCCGGCGGCGGCGCGGCGCGTCCCGCCGGACACGGGGCAGTCGACGAGGCGGACGTCCGGGCGGGCCCGGGCCAGCTGGGCCGCGAGGTCCTGGACGTAGGCGGCGGGCACGGTGGAGCAGAGGAGCAGGACGGCGCCCTGGGCGAGGGTGGGCACCGCGGGCTCGGCGCCGCCCAGGAGCACGTCGTGGGCCTGCGCGGCGTTGGCGACCATGATGACGCAGGCGGGGGCGCCGCGCGCGGCGGCGGCCGGCGAGGCGGCGGCCTCGGCGCGGCCGGGGACGGCGGCGCGGAACCGGTCGAGCGTGGGCGGCCAGACGTCGAAGCCGGAGACGCGGTAGCCGGCCGAGGCCAGGTGGGTGGCCATGCCGAAGCCCATGGCGCCGAGGCCGAGGAAGGCGACGTGCTTATCGTCGGCCATGGTGTCTGTCTCTTTCTTTCCTATCTCGGTGGTTCTGGTGGGCAGAGCAGCCTGCGATTCTGCAAGGATTGGGGAGGAGCCGTCGTCGTGCTGTGAGACTGAGGCTATAGACAGAGGGGACCGTTCTGGGGGTGGCCCTCGGCGAAAGCGCCGCGTGTGCCGAGTGGGCGAGGGCGTCTTTTTAATCGCTGCGCCGCCGCGCCGCCGCGCGATGCCGGGGCCTGCACGGCGGCTGGGATCGTCGGGGCGACCCCTCGGCTACCCCACAGTCTGGAGCTGGCCCGGGGGCAGAAATGCCGAATTCCCGCTGTTCGAGGAGATTCTGCGCGTGGGACTGGGCTTGTTCCCCGCAGTCAAGTCCGGCCTTGTGTCATACAACCCTCAGTTGGGGTACAGGCGCTATAGCACACACCGGACAGGGACTACTCGTACAAGCGAGTGAGTATATGAAGACCTGAACTGGAAAATGCCTGCTTTGGAAGGCACGTACTTCATCACGCAAGGCTGGGACTTGGCTCTATGCGGAGTAGACGGTTGCCAACTCGAAACATGTCGCTGGGACAGACACATGTCGCTGGGACAGACACATGTCGCTGGGACAGACACATGTCGCTGGGACAGACATGTGAGTAGAGTCCTCTCCAAGGAACGCCTCGACTCCGGCGGAATCGCCGCCCCTCCTCCAGACCCGACCCGATCCCCACGTTCACTACCTAAGTTAAGTACTCACTCGTGGCTGGCCCACCGTCAGTAGGGCCCGGGCGGGGATGTGGGGACCGGAGAGGCCCCGCGCACTTCTCTCCGAATGGCTGGCGGCGCGGTGCCGAGGGAGGGGTGACGATAGAGGGCGCGTATCGGGGATTCCAGGGCGACGAGGTGCATTTCCCGGTCGCGGGGCGGGCGGTGGTCGGGTATGACATGCGGGCGACGGCTTGCCATGAGAGGAGGAGGGGGGGGGGGGGGGGGGGGGATATGAATGACAAAACCATGGATGCTCCTCGCTGGTCGATTTACATCAGGGCCGACTACCGTACCTAACTGTCACGACACCTTTTACCACCACTCACTTACATCCTCACTCCGCATCTACTACACTCGCCGTCTCGTGAATCGTAGTCTTACCCTCACGGCTACCTACTACTCACCTTCCCACCCCTTTACACACACACACACACACACACACAGCGCCCCAGCGCATCCAGCACAGCAACCATGCCTCGCCCCCGCTGGCCCAGAACCGCTCCATGGCGATCCTCAACGCCGCCCGCGACGGCGGCTACGCCGTGCCCGCCATGTGCTGCTACAACATGGAGGCCATCGTCGCGACCGTCCGCGCCGCCGAGGCCGCCCGCAGCCCCGCCATGGTCCTCCTGTTCCCCTGGGCCGTCGAGTACGCCGGCACCTCCCTCGTCCGCCTCGCCGCCGACGCCGCCCACGGCGCCCGCGTCCCCGTCAGCGTCCACCTCGACCACGCCCAGTCCCCCGACCTCGTCCGCCGCGCCGCCGACATCGACGACGGCTTCGACAGCATCATGTGCGACATGAGCCACTACGAGCGCGCCGAGAACCTCGCCCTGACCCGCGACCTCGTCGCCTACTGCCACGCCCGCGGCATCGCCGCCGAGGCCGAGCCCGGACGCATCGAGGGCGGCGAGGACGGCGTCGCCGAGACCGCCGACCTAGCCGGCGTCCTCACCACCCCCGACGAGGCCGCGAGTTCGTCGCCACCGGCATCGAGATGCTCGCCCCCGCCTTCGGCAACGTCCACGGCGAGTACGGCCCCCGCGGCATCGTCCTCGAGTACGACCGCCTCGACTCCATCAACGCCGCCGTCGGCGACCAGGTCCGCCTCGTCCTCCACGGCGCCGACCCCTTCCCCGAGGACATCTTCCGCCGCTGCATCCAGGGCGGCGTCTCCAAGGTCAACATCAACAAGGGCATGAACAAGCACTACCTCGCCGCCCACGCCGAGATGGCCGGCAAGCCCTTGACTGCCATCGCCGAGGCCGCCACCAACCGTATGCAGGCCGCCATCGAGGATTACATGCGCCAGCTGGGCAGTGCTGGCAAGGCCGAGCTGAAGGATGCGTAGTTACATGGTACAATAATGATAGTAATAATAAAAACATCTGTATAATCTGCCACTATAATCCATTGTTGTTCCGTTGCTGTTGAGTGTATTCAATTGACTCCTGTCAACCCAATGCCACAAGCTAGTAGTTCACGTGTATATATATATATATATGTATATGTAGACGTGACAATTTCACGAATCGTCAAACGGAGAACGCCCGCCAAGTTGGGCAGAAAAAGAACTTGCAACATTAAGATCACCTATGAACGCTAGACCAGTCCGCACCTGTGGTGCTTTTATCCTTCCCAAACCCATGACCAAATCTCTCAACATTTCAATCATACCAATACATCAAGCCAATCCGTTCCTCAGACCCTTGATGACAACCATGGCGCCCCACGCACCCGGGTCCGGGGGCTGGTCCTGTCCTTGCGAGCCTGTGCCGACATATGTCGCGCGACCCAGCTTGGCCTTGAGGTCCTTGGTCCCCTCGGCACCCTCCTCGGCCGCCTTGACACCCGCGTCAAAGTCGCCTGCCGCAATCTTTTCGGCAAACGGGATAAGGGTGTCCATGACTGTGCGGTCGCCGACCTTGGCAGGCGTGTACCGGCGGAGGTGCGACAGGGCCTCCTTGAGCGCAAACCCCCACAGCTTAGGAATTCCGTCCGTCTTAGCAATGGAGATATTCTCCTCGAGAGCGGTGCGCAGGGCGACAAAGAAGATACCCAGGATACCACCTAGGGTTCCACCCATCTTGCCCTCAACAATGTCCTCCAGCTCCTGCAGAACAGCCATGATGGAGCCCTTCGCCGTCACGCCCGCGTTGACGACGGTCAGGAGCTCCGTAGCACCGGTCTTGAGCGTCTCGCCGCAGTCGCCGTCGCCCATGACCGTGTCCCACCTCGTCAGGTCCGGCTCGGCGGCAATCAGGTCGTCGCAGGCGGTTCGGAGCATCTTCTCGAGAACGGCAGGGTCAATCTTGAGGTCCTTGGCGTCCTCAATGGGCTTGTGGACATCCTTGGGCGGCTGGACAAACTGCTCGGATCGGGGGCGGCGGACGTTCTGCTGGCCCGTCATGGACTCCCACTGGGTGTTGGTGCGGGCATCGAAGAAGCCCTTGATATCTTCGGCCGAGTAGGAGCAGTTGGCAGTGGCCTGGGTGATGTTGGCGACAGTGATGGAGAAGGCAGGGGCGTTGAGCGAGGTCTCAATGAAGCCGTGCAGGACGCGGACGGGCCGGATGTTCCACTTGGTGTCGAGCTGAACCAGCAGCTCGTCGAGCAACGCGCCCATCTCAAGCCACGAGATGCCACCGAAGTTGCTGAGCATGAGGACGGACTCGTCGCCAGGATTGAACTTGACGTAGCTGCGCTGGGGATCGTCCTGTGCCAAGCAGTAGGTCAGGAGCTGGTTGACGAGCTCCTCGGGGGTGGGAGGGGGTTGAGCTTCTGGTAGCCGGGCTCGTTGTGGGGACCGGTGCCAACCTCGACCTCGTTGGGGTCCAGCTGGGCGTGGGTGGCACGGCCGGGCACGTGGCAGTGGTCGAGAGTTGCGCAGATGGAGACCATCTGCTGGGAAAAGGCCACGCCGAGGTCGTAGAGCTGGTCCAGAGAGCCGCCGGCGGCCGAGGCGGCGCCCATGACCTTGAGGACGCCAAAGGAGCCGGCAAGGCCTCGGCGGCCGACTAGGCTACCCTTTCTGCCGACGGAAACGTCATCGCCGCAGAGGATGAAGCGGCACTTCTGTCCGCGCAGGTTGGCCTTCTCGGCGGCCAGACCGAAGTGGAGGCAGTCACCGGTGTAGTTGGGGACGACGAGGATGGTGCCAGCGTCGGACTTGGCGTGCTCGATACCGGCGAGAATCTGCTTGGTGCTGGGGAGGCGAAGATGTCGCCGGCAACAGAGGCGGCCAGCAGGTTCTCGCCTACATAGCCGGACCAGGCAGGCTCGTGGCCCGAGCCGCCACCGCTGATGATGGCGACCTTGGACTTGTCGAACTGGGTGTTGAAGACGACGCGGTTGGTCTCGTCGAAGCCGAGCGAGGGGTTGTAGGAGACGAGGCCGCGGATGCACTTGTTGACGAGGCCGTCAGGCGACTGGAACAGGTGCCTGCTCGACATGGTGGGGAGCTTTGGCGCTTGGTTTGAAACTCTTATCTGGGTGTGGTGCGTTGGTCCTACACGTTGTGGGAGACGGTGTAGGGGGGGCTCGAGTATAGCTGTTGGAGGATGAGGGGAGGAAATAGAAAGGAGATGAGGGGGAGTCGAGGGGAGGGGAGAAGATAAAAGCGTCGCGATGACTTCAGCGCGCCGCCTTTTCAGTGGCAGGGCCGCGGGCGGCAACCGGAAGGAGCTTTCAGGTTAGCGAGGGAAGCTGCCACCCACTTACGCCATCTGCACCTCGCGCGCCAGCCTTCTGGGACGGTCCTGTACCGGGTCTGGATGCACGGATTGGAACTGTTTGACTGACTGACGTGTGCAACGGTAACGGCGACGATCAGAGGGGCCAAGATAACGGACGGATAGGGATGGATGAGGCATGCCCGGGCGCGCCTGGGCCTGCCTGGGTCCGGCGCGGGTGGCCCGAAGCAGGCACATGCAAGTGACATCAGACCCTGACAACGCCGCGCAAGGAATTATGGATATAATTCCGGGGACGGGACACCTCGAGGCATGCCGGATGGTAGTGGCGATGGGGCCAGCTAATCGTACGTACAGATTTAGCGGGCGCGGAGGGGTCATGCTCGCCTGCAGAGATACGAGTAGAGCTGCTTTACGGAGTGTGACAGTTTCATACGGGATGGCGTTTCCTTGACTGCACGGAAGACTTGGAAACACCGCTGGCTCCATTCGCGCTGGCATCAAATTCAATACCGGTGCCATTGATACTCGTAGCTGGGCTCATGGGCTATCTACAGCAAACACCCCGCGATTCCGACCACGGAGTCGACGTTTGCAGAATAGTAGACTGGCGACGGCGGGTCTGCGCGTTACCGAGCTAGGCAAGTTCCAGCCCATTTTACAGAACACCGCCTGGGAACGAAGCACCTTACCTTACGTTGTGCCCCACCCAGAGGCTGACAAGCTCGTCCCTCTCGGCCAATCCACCGAGCCACGGTCGTGTAAGTACTCGTAGGCACGGTGAGCGTGTCGGTTGACCCTATTGAGAGATTGCGGGCGCCCGCCCAAGTTGCCACACGGCTGCTTGTGCTCCTCCGTAATGGTGGGGGAAGGGAGAGCCTGGCCCCACACTGACGGTGTGCCCGCAGTCAGAGAAATAGAGGGTCAACAGGCGGGTGCAACGGCTGAGGCGGGAACCTGGCACGCCTCGTTCCGTTGTTTGAGCATTCGCCCGGGTCTCGTCGATTTCGGCGCTTGGCCGAGCGGCGTCCAGCCGAGATCGCGACCAGCAAGGACGCTGGGGGAGATGGGCACCGTCACGGGCTCGGCACTCGGCGACGTCGTTCTATCAACCAGACGGACACCATCCAGACAATGCATTCATGCCGACCCTGCACTTTGCGAGAAGCGCTTCTTATGGTCTGGCCCCGGCTACTCTCATGCTGTCTGGAAACGGCCACACCCTCAAGGTGGACTGAGTCGAGTGAAGGCAGTTGAGGGTTTCGCCTGCCCCACCCCGGCTTACTGCATTCGGGCTTCCGGCGCAAAGAGCCAAGAGAGCATTGTTACGGTATGGCCTCGACAGAGGGCTCACACGTCACAATTGACGTACGTGTGCGTGCTGGCATACACGGACAAGACGGGCTTCGATGCACCGTGATGTGATGCCTCTGATCCCGAGTTGTAACAGACAATCATCCCGCCGCTTGCACAGCGACTTGTAGCTGTCGACAAATGCCCTGACATTTCATTCAATGTTCTGACTGCCCAAGGTTAGCAAACGAGCAAGCCCTCGAGACGACCAAGGGCGCGCGTGTCGAGGCGCCCCGGCTGGACCGGACTGCGCGGGCGGGCTAGGACGGACTGGCTCCGTCTCGACAGCACGGGCACGCAGAGTGCTGGTGGCGGTTTGGTATGTACATCCGATGTAGGGAACCAACCCGACGGCAGGATGGTCACAGATACGTCCCATTACGACAGCTTCCGTATCCGCAATCGTGGACGAGACGCGGGAGGGGCACCGTGACGTGCCAGCTGTGAGGTTCCCAACCCTTCCATTCTGCATTCTGCCCCTCCATCCCCAGCGAAGCAGATACAAGTCGGCTTCTATCCCTCTCTTCCTCTACCATCCACCTTCCTCAGCTCCCCTCCGCTCGACAACACCTCCCTCCCTACATCTCAACCACTCGCCACCCCCCTCCATCTAGCAAAATGTCTGCCGCTCCGAAATGGCGTATCGCGATGGGCTGTGATGTAAGTAGACGCCCCGGCCTGTCCCCCGGCCCCTCACCCGCCCCTCGCAGCATCCCGCTGACCAGTCTGCGCGCCCCAGGAAGCCGGCGTCGGTTACAAGGACAAGATCAAGGCCGACTTCGAGGCCGACCCGCGCGTCGAGAGCGTGACGGACGTGGGCAGCTACGAGAAGACGGACAAGACGGCGTACCCCGCGCGCGCCGCCGACGCCGCGCGCCTGGTCGCCGAGGGCAAGGCGGACCGCGCCCTGCTCATCTGCGGCACGGGCCTGGGCGTCGCCATCTCGGCCAACAAGATCAAGGGCGTCCGCGCCGTGACCGCCCACGACAGCTTCAGCGTCGAGCGCGCCATCCTCAGCAACAACGCCCAGGTCCTGTGCATGGGCGAGCGCGTCATCGGCCTCGAGCTGGCCCGCCGCCTCGCCAAGGAGTGGCTGGGCTACGTCTTCGACACCACCAGCGCCAGCGCGGCCAAGGTCGACGCCATCACCGCGCTCGAGAAGGACCTGTAGATTTCTTTTCGGTGGCGCATTGATTTGATAGATGACGGACACGACAAACAATAAAAAACGATTCCCTCCACTCCCCAGGGGCCTGATCAAGATGCCCACCAGAACAATGCTGCCCGGCAAGGTTGGCTCATCGAGTCGCCCTCAGAACCGTTTACCATTCATCCAAACCAGCGTGTCCGTAGTGCTGTCACATCTGCCGCAGGGTGACGTCCAGTCATCCCGCCGACAAACGTTGCTGGCGGAACGCAGAAGCGCGTCGACGTAATTGTTGCCCTCATCCCTGCCCCTCATCGACTTGGGGTTGTTCAAGGTGAGCCGGGTGGCGGGGTAGTCAGCTTGCCTCACCACCACACCACCGCTCATCACCCCGCGGGCCCGGACCCTTGCGCCCCAGGGCGCCGTGGCGTCAACCCCTGTCGCTAATTTATTGGTTTATTAGGTCACCGTAGTCACGAGTACAGCACTCTGGCGTTGCGAGTTCGGACTGGCACCGTGCACCCAAGGTCCCAGTGAGAAGCTCTGCTAAACCAGTGCGAGGCAAACACTGTCACCGCATCAAGAAATGAGATCGATCCCGAACGGAGCGCGGTGACAGGCAAACTGCCAACACGGCTTCCGTATTTCCCCCGGCTTGGACAGCCACATACATTAGGTAGCGTAGCAAGACCAACTCGACCCGCCCCACCCGTGCTTGGCCCTGACGTGACCCCTCCACGTCCCTCGCAGCTGGCGGGGCGCGATCGGCGCCGCTACTCGTACGCAGCTGGCCGTCTTCTTCTTCCTCTGTCAGACATGGCGGTGTCCACCAGTTGCCCTGTGCCTTTACCGCTTGCAATTGACGTGGAAAGGTTTGACGGATTGTCGGCGCGTTGTCTGCGAGACGCCCGGGTGGCTTGATGGGTGGCCGCGAGCCCGGGCTGTCGCCACCAGCGGCGGTGGCAGTAGCCCAGTTTCATACTATTCTATGACCCTGTGAGGCGGACAATCGCCATCACGACCGGTGCCGACTCATGTCGGATGAGATGATGTGTACGAGTAGCTGCAGTGATCATTTCAAGTTCGGCGTCGCCGCAGGGAGCGGCGCCCAGCAGGGGGAAAGAAAGTAAAAGAGCAGAGCTGTAGAGAGTAAGTGGGAGGGATCGCGGGGCAACTCTCGGGTTGCCCTTTTCGGATAGCTACCAGGTCCGAATCTCAAGAGGCGGTCGATACGGTTCTTTCGCCCCCTTCCTACGCCTCTTCTTCAAACCCCCTGCCAGAATCTTTGCCCCCACGTGCCTGTGAATGTTCGGTTTGCCGTGTGAAGCAACCTTGGCGGCTGTGATTCCCGCTCTACGTCCATCGACATTGGGGCCCGCCCCTCTCTCATTTCCCGGCGGGCAGAACCGTCCAAAGGGGGGTTTCCGAGCTGTTTGCTGAGCACCTGATGCTGGTTAGTTTTTTTTCTTATTTCCCTTCTCAGCCGGCCCTGGCGTACCTGGCCACAAACATTCGAGATCATGGGACATTAGGGATCGTTAAGACGGACCCTGGCTCGATCTTCACCGGCAGTCGGGTGGCGGACCCCTGGACCCGGAGGGCTGGCTGTCTGAGACGGGGGTCTTGGGAGCTCCGGGATCGCTGCATCCCACTCTCCTGAGGTAGCTTTCCGTGCTCCGCAGACGGATTGCAGTGGGATGAGGCGGGGTCGAGGACGCACGCCCGTGATGCGCGACATGTCGTTGGCTGCTCGCTTGCATCCATCATGTCGTGTTGGCTGAGGGCCGTGGGTGGGAGAGGGGTTCGAGTGGAAGGTCCGTTGTGCACCCGAACTGACCGTCTTCAGACTGCACATGGCCGTTTGGCCGTCCGTAATTGGATTGACGTTTAGCAGCGCCGTGATGCGCACGCACGTACGTAATGGGTGCAATTCTGCCCAGCGCCTCAACACCACGACGCCTCGTCTTCTCCTTGTAGATGCTTCAGACATTAGTCCATTCCGAATTTGTCGTGGCCTGTTCTTTTCCAAGTACCTCCCTAACGCGCATAGCCTCCGCCGAAGAGCTGCGCTGACACGCCACCGCCGTCTATCCGATTCTCTGCGATCCAGCAAACCGAGCGCGTCTCCCCGTCATCAACCACGCCAGTTCACCCTGCTTGCGCCAGCTCGCAGCCGCCGCACAAGAGTCACTTGCTGCACACCCGCACCACCACCACCACCACCACCACCACCACCATGGCCGCCCCCGCGCCCCGCCGCCGGATCGTAGGCGTCTCGACCAAGATGTACTTCAGCGCCGCCCGCACGCGCGACTACGTCTCGTCGGTGCTCTCGGCGCTCGCGGCCTCGTCGCCCGAGGACCTGGCCGCCCTGCGCGGCGACGAGTCGGCGGGCAGCCCGGGCGTCGACGTCTTCGTCATCCCGGACCACGTCACCCTGGTGCCCACGATCGAGCAGATCGCCGCCGCGGGGCCGCCCGTCCCCTTGCTGGCGGGCGCCCAGGACGCCTACTCGGAGGACCAGGGCGCGTACACGGGCGAGGTCAGCCCCGCGGTCCTGGCCGAGGTGGGCTGCCGCATCGTCGAGCTGGGCCACGCCGAGCGCCGCCGCCTGTTTGCCGAGACGGACGCCTCGGCCGCCTCCAAGGCCGCCGGCGCCGCCCGCAACGGCTTGACCCCGCTCGTCTGCATCGGCGAGCGCACCCGCGGCGCCTCCCCGGACGATGCGATGCCCGAGGTCGCGGCCCAGGTCGACTCGGTCCTCGCGGGCCTGCCCCCGGCCGACGCGCACCCCGTCGACGTCGTGCTGGCCTACGAGCCCGTCTGGGCCATCGGCGCCGCCCAGCCCGCCTCCGCCGACTACGTTGTCGCGGTCGCCCAGCGCATCCGCGAGCTCGAGAGCGTCCGCGCCCGCGAGGCCGCCACGGGGAGGCCGGGCTCGGTCCGCCTGCTGTACGGCGGGAGTGCGGGGCCGGGCTTGTTCGAGAAGCTCAAGGATGGCGTTGACGGGCTGTTCCTCGGCAGATTCGCGCACGACCCGGCACAGTTCCACAGGACGATCATGGAGATTGCAAAGGCGTAGACATCGAGTTGATTCTGGGTGAGGGGCCGGTCAAAATGGGGGTTCTATATACAAGCAAGCTTCTGTTCCACTCCAATAAAACCATACATAGGTAAAGACCAAAACTGGAGAGCAGCCGTCTTCACTCGCATCGCTTCATGCTGACCCGCCCGTCCCCGTCAGCGCGCAGGTTCACCTCGAGCTCCTGCGCCAGAATGCCAGGAACAGGGCCATCGTTCAACTTTCGCAGGGCCTTCGTAACCCGCTCCTCCACCTCCTTGTCTGTCAGGCCTGAGCTTCCCCAGGCGAGTTTCCTCGTGTCCTCCGACAACACCTGGGACAGGGCTGACCACGCGTTTCCCAGGAGCGTGTGCTTGACATCTCGAATGAACCAGTAGAAAATGCCGGTCACGATGCAGACATGACAGAAGAGGTTGACCATGGCGAGAATAAAGCCTGTGTGTCGTACTGGCTGCTGCCGAGTGATGAACGTCGTGATACTTCCAGGGGAACCCCTCGATGAGAAATTCGGAAGCCACTGATAGTAAGTATTGCGAATGGCTGCGGTGTTCACGGCCTGCAGCGTCACTGCCGGATCCTCGCCCGATGTTTTGAAAACATCTTGGAGAATATCGCTAAGAGTGGGCTCAAGTACGACCATATTTTGCTGGTAATTTTCGCGACGGTCACGCCAACTCGACCGTGTCAGAACCGACAGGGCAGTAGCATCGATGAGCATCCGTTCATGAATAAAGTCATAGAACTCTTCATGTAGAAGCGCCGATGGCCACGTCCTTCTGTCTTCGTAGGAGCTGATTTCATCGATTGAGCTTCTTGAGGACGATGTGGCAGTCAATGATTGACCTCCTGTTTTGCGAGCGTCATAGTACCAATACAACATCCCCGTTGATTCTAATCAAGACGATCAGCGCCACGTATGCGAGAGAAGTTAGACGAGTGCTCTACTCACGATCCCCGCCCGGTATCACGCCCACTATCCTGGCGGGACTCCAACTTTCCCGCAGCTCTCTGAGACGAATGTCGATCAAAGTGCGATTCAAGACATAGTTGCCTGGGTCGTCTCTGATTAGGCCTTTCGAGATTGGGCTTGCTATGAAGTTCATTTCCTGGCTGTCCCAGCCTAGGCCGGGCTCCGACATCGGCTCGGACCGGTAGGCATCAACGGGAAAGGTTTGTTGATTTTTGAGTCTTTCTTCGTTGGCGCTGAAGAAGGCGTCATAGCACAGAGTCATCTTGTAGCCACCACTTTGGAACGTTTCGTTCCTTTCAAAGTGCTGCCAAACACCTTGATTATGAACAGAAGCAGGCGGGGAGCCCGCCGTCAGAGATGTCTCGGGCATCGAAATGAATAAAGAAGCACGACCAGCCTGAGTGTTCCAATGGTCCTCAGTTGAACTCGGAGAGCCTCTTTCCCTACTCCCCTGCCAAGGGAAAGAAGAGAAATGTCGCCCGGTCTCAATGTTGCTGATGGTGTAGTTATTCGTCGGATCCAATGCGCTGACGAGCCCTCCCATGCTTATGAGCGGCAGAATCAGTATGCTTCCGGACTGAAAATCCAAAGTCGATATATTGAAACTTGAAATGGAAGTGTCTGTTAGATCGGAGACGGGCAGAATTGAGGCCAGCTCGTGGGGAATATCGCCGTTTCTGACACGTGCAGCCAGGTGGTATGGGTCGTCGCCTGAGTCGTCCAGTGTCACGTTCGGTCGAACGCAAGTAACCCGGGTATCAAAAACATCGGCATCGCCTTGATATGAGACTGCTGACTCTCGTTGGCCAGCGGGTATCGGCAGAAACGCTCGCAGGCTGGGTCCGGTGTCCTTAATGTGGTCGTAGGAGGTAATTGGGTCTTCGGACCACTCCGCAAATGCTGGAAAGTTACTCGGAGTTGAGTCCCACAAGCCGTTCCTTGTCGATGCCATGTGTGTCATATTCATTTCATCCTAGATGTCGAATCGGAAGCCAGTATTGCCAGTGAAAAGCTCTGGGTCGTTTCTGATAGGTGCGAGGCCCATATCCCACAAGAGGAGGGTCGAAGTGAATTGCGAGACTGTTGAGGTGGTGGTAACACAAAGTAACGCACATATGATGGTCCAGCGGCCTCGGAAAGAGAATCCTTGTACCTACAACGGTCATGTCAGGTGGAAACGTCAGGAAGAGAAGGGCGAGCAAACTCACAAAGGCAGGGATAATCGTTAACGGACCGGGGCCTGAGTGCCTGGCCATTGAAAGTGCTGGCGCCTCGAATACACGGACATGATGCTTTTCCATGCCAATGGAGGCAAGCATGGCAACTGAGCTGCTGGCCTGGGTTGCCACTGCCAGGCGGACTGCGAGCGATGAGAGAGCGACAGCTGGGCCGATTAACTCTGACAAGATAAGACGCCTCCATGACGGACTGTGGCCATCAAACCACATCCACCAGATGATGGTAGCCGCGGCGACGAGGCCAGCCATAGCAATTGAATTGAAGATAATGAATAGTCGACCAACCCTTCTGGCCAGGCCATTGAGTGGTGCCGGGGTCATGTCGCCATTCAATGAAAGCCGGCGACTGGATGCTTCTGGCTTATTTTGACCTTCTTGCTCGTCGGCGATCGAATCAATGCTCGTTCCATGAGTAACGGATGACTGTCTGGGTGTGGCACTGAGCAGATAGTCTCTCTCTGCGACACCTTCGGCTTCGTCACGCCGTTCTTGGGCGTGCTGTGAATCGCACACGTCGAGATTCGCTCGAGCACCACAAGAAGCGCCACCATGCGCACTGCTCGCCATTTCGAAGCAAGGTAGCTGCGAACGGAGTAAAACAAAGTAGACTTGCGGTGGAAGCAGGGAAGACTACCTATCGGCACACAATCCCGACCCATGTTTTGATTCGAGAGAACCTGCCACAAAGTTTCCCGCAGCGGGGAAGCGTGCCGTGATGCACAGCCGCATCTGCGCAGCGGCCCATTAGGTAGCCGGCCACAGCTCAGGTGTATCGATGCATCGATGGCACGCCATTCTTGTCCTGTCACGGAAGATCTGATTCGAAAGTACCCACCAAAACGATAGGCTGGGAGGTGATAGACCTCAGCTCCTGCAGGTATACCCCTTCACCCTGGGCAAGCGATGAGACCGTGAAAGCAGCGTCGTTACATTGCCATCCGACGATCACTCAACATAAGTTGCCCCTGTGCCCTTGCAGAGGCTGAGCATGCATCGCGCGGCCTCTCCGCAGTTCACAGCAAACGTATGAGCACCATCCATTTCGCGAGAATCCAAACTAGCAGCCACAACCACACTCTTTCCGCCACGCGAGGCCTCGACGCCCCAAAAGGGCATACAGACCTCTCGCCATCCACCCATGTAGCCAGCCGCGAGTGTCCTGACCACCGGTGGCCCCTCTAAAATACGGAGGACCGGCCAGTCGACATCCGACCTCTGTCCACCTCCAATCGTCGAATCAACCTCCTGGGACATGCCGAACGGATATGAAGCTCGGCTCTATCCTATGAGGGAACAACGTCCAAACGAAGCACAATCTGGCACAATGACAGTCTCAAGATGGAGACGTAGAAGCAGAACTGGTGGCATGCAAACAGACCATCGATTTTCAACGAGGATCAGGCCTCAAGTGCTCAACGGCAATAATCAAAGGTATATATGGCTGTAAACGTCAGGGATATATGGCAATCATAAGTATCATAAAGCATGAATAGAACATAAGGACCCGCTTCCTCCATCTGTGGCGCCGATCACTTCGAGCCTTAGCCGGAGCACTCCCCTCGGCCTCCAAGCATCATCGCGGGCGGCATACCTACTTTCGATCATGACCTGCAGATCCGAGCACTGCGGCCATTGCTTCGTTATTCGAAATGTGTACATTCGACTCTGGATGATGCTATATTACAGGTGGACAAAGTCCGAGCACGGTGGCGCCTTGACACCAACGCGCCCATAACATCCAGAGCACGTCGACCTCGGGTATCACTAGGTAAGCACCCACTCGGCTCCTCGCTTAACATGCTTGTCCAGCAGCAACGTCAAATCCGCCATGACGAAGCGGCAAATATAGAAGCCGAAGAATTCGGCAGCATGCCTAGTGCATAGCTCGAGCCCGACCTGAGTCTTGTCGGCATGTCTCAGGCCTGGGTCGTCAACCTGGCGGGCGATTTGATCTATGAGAGTTAGCATGCGCTAAAGGGGGCGGGGCGGAGGCTGATGGAACTCACCGACTGTCTGTGCAGCGTCAAACAACCTCGCCAGGCTGGCCATGTAGCCCGCAAAAGGACCGTCAAACTTGACCGAACCCATGTCGCGCTTTGCTGGTCGACTGCTGGGGTTGGCAACCATTGGCAGGGTGGGGATTGAGGCATTGACAGACTCCCTGTCGTTGGGAGCGTTGCCATTGCTGCCGCCGCTGGTCGTCTTGTTGCCGTATGCGCTAGACAGGTTGACCGCAGAGCCCTTGCCCCTAAGTCTACGCCAGCTAAACGCGCCCTTGCCGCTGACACTGGCTGCTCTTGGGACGGCCGAGTTCGCACCGTCATTGGCGCCTTCATCCCGAAGAGAGCTGACACCTTGAGTGCCAACCTCGCTGCCCAGCTTCCGCTGTAATGTGGCCTGGACAGTCTCAAGTACGTTCTCGAGGTTCTGCATCTCTTCCAGAACAGCATCGGCGTCGTTGCTGTCTACACGGCCAAGATTAAGCAGTGCTGCCGTCAACAAGTCACACTGAGCCATCTTTTCCTCCAAACCCCTTAACTTAACACCCTTGACCTTCCATGCATCGCGAGGAACAAACAGCTTTTGGGTGATGTATCCTCCGCGGGGGTGCGCCAAAGTCTGATAAAGCGCCCGCATGAGCCAGAAAGGTCGTAGCATGACATCGGATGGACAAGGTTCCAGGGGAACAGGCAGATCGGGGTCCAGGATCTTGGGAGAATGGGGCGACGTCGCAGGGGCCTCGTGAATGTCGGCATCAAACAGGAAGAGGCCATTGGCGCGCCCAGCTTTGCTGTCAAATACAGAGGCAAGAGGAGTTGGTGGCATGGCAGGCATAGCATGACGCGATAGTCCTGGGTGCGACATCTGTTGGGTTAGTGGTGACAGATCGGTGGAATCATCAGTATAGGCAGTCGAATATTGTCGAGGCCTCATAGACTTGATACTGGATGAGGAGAAGGTGGTTCGCAGAGGGGGTCGCGTGGCTGTAGGGGAGCCATTGCGTTGCTCTTCGTTGTCGTTGATCGGGCTCTTCTCTGGGGGCGTGGGTGGAGGAGGCGAAAGCGCATCGCTTGGGCTGTCTGTCCTCGTGGGTGACGGCGGGGCTCGGTTGCCAAGTTGACGGTTTGCCGCGAGATTTTGTCGTTGCTGTGCAATATAGCCACCGGCGCGCGCAGGCGCCATTGGGTCAGGGGCGGGCACGCTGGGCGGCTGTCCGACCGGGGATGTCTCGATCTTGAGCTGCTTAGCGTTCTGCCCAGAAAGTCGACGAGTCCTGACGCCGGCTGCGGCCGAGCCGGGTCTGGACGGAATCTGCGGCAGGGCCTGTGGAGGGGGCAGAGATGGGGGCGCGTTTTTGGATATCGGTGCTGGAGGTATTTCGGTGACAGTGGACAAGCTGGTAGATGTGGTAGCTGGATTCGACCCCATGGAGCTGTGCCATGTTCGTGACGTGATGCCGCTCGAGTCGGATTCTCTAGGAAAGCTGGAGGTTTGGGACCTGGGTTGTTGATCAAACGAAAATTCGCCGAATACGGACTCCCTCGTAATCTCATCCAGCATGCGCTCTTCTTCTTCATCGGAATCGTCCAAGTCGTAGAACTCGCTGCCGTACTTGCGAAAGTCACTGCCCAACGAAAGCTGACGTTGCCGTTCTTTGTCGCGCGCCAATTCAATGGCATTTTCTCGCTCCGTCTGTCGTACACGTTCTCGCGCAAGTTCCACCTTGCGCATGGCGCTGGCCACGACGCTGTTACCCTCGTCGTCGTCGTCCATGGTGTACGGGTTCTCGGGGGGTCTGCGGGCTCGAACCCATCGTCGTAGGCGGCTTCCACGGCTGCATCGAGAGCCGCATCGAATTCTGCCTCAGTATTGCCGCTGGTATTCCGGACATGCCTTCTCCGGTATCCTGAAGAAGAACAAGAGTGGATCGATGAACGGGGCGAGTCAAGGGCCTCATTAATAGGATCCAACCAGGATGCGGACTCGTGGCTGAAGTTGCGAACGTGGCCCATGCCACGGCTTTCGGGTGCCAGATGACTGCCCCCCAAGGAGAAATCCTGGCGGGGGATATCGTCATCGTCACCGGGAACTGGCGATTTGGCCGTCCTGAGGGGCGATAGAGGCGCTGGCATGGCAGTAGTGTTGTCGGACCGGGGCAGATTCAGTGTCGGGCCTTCGAAGTTGCGTCGCAGGGGGAGAAAGACGACTGAAGGGGCGATCGCGTCGGGTCTTTGGGAATGGACGAAGGAGATCCGAGTCGCGACATGTCGAGAGCCAACAGCTTGGGTAAGCCAGGAGATGTCGGTGTTTGTGTGCTGTCACCGTTGACTCGGGTAACAGTGGCCGTCTCTATTATAGCTGGTTCCTGCAGCGTGTCGTACTCTTCGGGGTATACTTCAACTCCATTGTATTCGATACTTCCAGGCCGAGCCGGGAGCTGCTTGTTAGAAGGCTGCAGGGGAACCATTCCATCCAGCTCATCTATGCGGCTCGTGTATGTGCCACGCTGCAAGATGCGGAGTTAGCGAAAATTCATGTGTTAGGTGCAGCAAGGCACCAGAATATTTTAAACTCACGATGGCTTCCAGCTTCTTCCTGTCCTCCTCACCGTTTGTGCGGGCGAGTACATGCTGAAGAAGGTCGCAGGCTTCCATATAGGAAGCACGGGCAGCCTCGTAGTTGGTGGCATTGTCGTATTGAACAGCCGTGTTCGCCTTGGACAGCGCCTTGGACAGCATAGCCTTTTGGGAGGGCTTAGACTTGCCCTTGGAAGAGTCGCGCGAGTCCCCGCTGCCTTTGGTGGCGGAAGAACGATTGCGGGTGTGGCCAGGCATGTTGGAGCTGGGATTCGTATTGTTGGGGCCCGCGGGGACTACAGTTGGTGAGGGGAGCAGCCCTTGGGGGAGCGTGCGCGTGTCGGTCAGAGTGGTTGTGGCAGGCACGTCTGCGCTGTCAATGGCATCCCAGAGACGGTGGCGCAACGAGCCAGAGCCAGCTACACCAGATTGGTCACTGGATGTCGCGGGTTGGGCGATGGACGCTAAGGAGTCGTTTTGGAAGGTGGGCGACGCGGCTTCGATGGGTGACAGCGCCACAATGGGTGGTAGATTGGGCAAAGCGGTCTGCACAATAGATGGCGTCGCGGACGACTTCCTGGATCGGGATTTGCCGCGGTCGCGAGGTGAGAAATCGCCAGCAAAAGTCGAAGCTCGCCTAACGAGACGGCGCGGGGAGAGGTTGGACAGGCTTGAGGCGGCAGTGTGACGGCCGAAGAGATTGACGCTGTCAATGCTCTGTCTTCGCGAGGTCGTGCGAGGAGAGGGGTTCTCCTCGAGAGGCGGGGCGTGTCTCGAGGGAGTCGGCGGGGCCTTCGCAGGCTGTTCGTCGTGTTCGGGAGGGATCTGGCTGTCGATGGTGGATGAGGACCACCGATTCAAGTTGTGGAGGCCAGGACTGGGGGCCGCTCGAGACTGTGGGCGGCCAGGGGATCTGCTTCCGGCAGTTACCTGATTGTGCGCCAAAGTCGAAGAGGCGACACGCCCTGCAGGTAGGAGGGCCGGGTCGATGCCTTGGGTGTTGTCGGGGCGTTCACTGGATCGGCCAGATTGGACAATGGTCGGAAAAGCAGACAATAACGCAGCAGATGGTTGTGATGGCCTGCGCTCCTGGGGACCGCTGTTCGGGGTCGAAGGGCTGTGCGAATAGTGTGTGTAGGTATTCACTGGGCCATTGGAAGCAACATAACCATTCCCGAGTAGAGCAGCGGCACGATCAACGTTGTTGGCAAAGGCAGACGCCGCTGAGGGGGGGCGCGCTCTGCTCGGTGTCGCAGGACGAAGCGGCTGGTGATCGGCAGCAACCCAGGAAGAATCGGACCTGATGCCGGCGGCGGAGGCAGAACGAAAGCCGACAGGGTTGGGAGCGTGTCGTGGGGTGGGCTGCTGGGGAGGCGGAAGATCGGCCAGTAAGGACGGGTGGGTAAAGTGAGACGCGGGTCCGGGTGAGGACTTGTTCAGATAGTCGCCCAGCAGGGGCTGGGAATTCTGGCGCGGGCGGGGCGTCGGGCCAAGTTGGGTGCGACGCAAAGCTAGATGGTGACTTTGGTTGGTGAGAGAGTCTTTGCGTGGGCGGTATTGAGGCTGCTTTGACGGAATCGAGGTTTCCTGCTCGGGTGGCGGAGGCGAGGGGAGCGACTTGGAAAGGGACGACGGCAGAGGCCGGAGGCGAGCGTCGGGGGATGAGGGGGAGGTGGACAGGTACGTCTGCGCTGCCTGATAGTGGTGGAAGAGGGCGTGGTCGCGGGCGCGGCGGTCGTCGTCGTCGTCAGGGGTGCCGTCGTCGCTCTCGTGGTGGTGGGAGAGCGTGTGATGTTGCCGAGGCAGGGATAGGGAGGGGAGAAAACCAGAGTGCTGGCGAGAGTGCGGTGCCGTGGTGCTGGCGATTGTACTCGTACCTGCACCAGGGGCTACCTCTGCGCCCGCCGTCGTGGCAGCAGCGGTCCGGGCAGTACTTGCGGTGACGGTAGCGCCTTGACCGAATCTCGTTGACGTTGAGAATCCGTCGTCGGTACCGGTACCATTAGCAGAGGCAGGCGCGAACCCAGCGTGAGCACCGGTGCGGCTCCCTGGGCTGGTGATGGCAGCAGAGCCTGGCGCTTCAGTAGCGCCCGCGGCTGGTTGACCCCCAATTTTGGTGTTGGCTGCAGGACCAGAGCGAGAATAGGTGGCAGACGACGAAGTACCCGTACTCTGGCTCTGACTGTGGGCGGCAGTGGGCGCGAGATGATGACCCGCGCTAGCTGAGCCGCCGGTGGTGATCTTATCGCGGCCGCTGCCAGTAGCGCCAGCAGGACCGGCGGCGGAGGTATTGGTGGCGGCGGGCGTGGAACTTGTGGTGGCTGTATTCGTGGGCACGGTGCGGCCGGCGAGGATATGGTGGCGGCCGGCGCTGCTATGGGTGGTGATTGGAATCGCAGCACCGCTTTGGATGTGTGTGGAAGTCGGAGGAGTTGAGGAGGGTGCTACGGGCTCAGCGAGGGCGACGCCGCCATTGGGAAGTTGCATTCTGGAAACGGGCCGAGCCAGACAGCCAGGGCAGGTCGAGCAAGAGTAGGCGGCAGCGGGACCTTGACCTTGCTGGTTGGAGAGAGATGGCACGGCAAGGCAACTGGAGGCGTGCGGTAGCGAGCCAGCCAGCGAATGGAACCAGCCGTCCGTCTCTGAGCGGCCGAGCCCAATTCTCCCACGGGCGGCGGCCCCTCCCAAGACCCAGAGAGAGCCGGGTTTTGGCTCGATTAGGAGAATGCTCGCCGCGGCGCAGCAGTAGGTCGCCGTGGTTCGTCGTGGGCGACGCCAGCTAGGCCGACTAGCCTGCTAGTCTCGCCTTTCCGGCTGTTGGATGCCTGTACTTTCGAGCGTGTCGGGTCCTATCTTGCTGTCCTGGCCAACGCTTCAGTCCGGGTATTGCGCTCTTCCGCGCAATCGGGCGCTGCGTGGCTCTCTGCAGCGAACGGTGGCGTCCTGGCTGTGCGAGGCAGCAGGGCAGCAGGGCCGCAGGCTGGGAGAGGGTGGAAAACAGCAAGCGAGCGAATGTAACGTGGAGCCACCCACCGGGACGAGGACGGGAGCAGCAGGAGATCGGGATGGGCGGGCCGGTGGTGCGTCTGGCAGGCGGGATCGGGGCTCGCTCTGAAGCCAGGCGTAGGCGTGGCTTGGCTGGGCATTGGATGGCGAAGCGAGCAGCTGGAAACGAGCAGCTGAGAACAATGGAAGTCAGTCTGTCGGTCACTGAACAGTGAAGGTGTCACTGAGGTAAAGTGTAGACGACGGCAGCATGAAATGGGATTTGATCCATGGGCGTCGCGTCAGGGGCACGACTGTATCAAGTCCACGGGGGCACCTTCCGCTGGATTGATGCTGGCGCCTGCCTGGATGGCATGGGCAGGTGCACCAAGGAAGGCACGGGGCAGCTGTGTATCCGTCTGGATATTGGGGCCAGGAACGCTCCAGGTACGAGTGGTGCCTTACGAGGTTACTTCCACTCACTACCTCTATTCATGGATCTTCAACGAGAGGTCGGGTACTGCGGTCCAGGTATACAATCGAATCCCTCGACAGGTCCACGAGAGTCTTGGTATATCTGTCTGGACCTTACTCGACGGAGGCCGGTTGGTCGGTTGGTTGACGCTCATTCGATCGCTCGAGCTGTCAAATGATCATCCCTGGCTGGCCAGCAGCATAGAGCAAGCAGTTGGGTAGTTCAAGCTGATTCGCAGTCAGTGCTCGACCTGTCTCGCCGTCAGCTTCAATCCATCACCAGTCTTTCTTTTACATCATTTCGGCAGATTTCCTTCATGCGAATACTCCTAACAAGCAGCCAATCTGAGCAGGCCTTCCATGTTTCCAGAGTACCAGAGCAGCGGGGTCGGGGGTGTGGGGTATCGGTCTGTGGTGCTGTGTACAAGACATTGCATGTATCCAGAGTCAGAGCATCGAGTACACGTACCCTCAACGTCTCTTCAAAAATTGCTATCAGTACGGGTAGGTACCCTGCATCGCGAAAAACCGTGTAGGTAGGTAGGCAGGTACAGGACCCCTGGGGTGGCAGCCGAGGTACCTGAGCGCCTCGTGCTTGCGTGTACCCCCGCTGCCGTGACGGAGTCCTTGTGAGACGCTGGGGTGTGTGAGGGTCAGGTGGGGGACGTACCCGTACCGGAACTTGGGCCAGGGCTGCAGGTGGGGACTTCAGAGACGTCTACCAGGTAGAGGAACCTCGAGGTCGGCTGGATGTCCGCCAGAGGCTGTCCGGGATAAGGGGCTGGAATTGGATGGGAATCCAACGTCTGTCAGTCAGGTACCGGTACGGCGGGGCCCCGCTCGCAACGGGCTGCATCTCGCCTTCATCGACAACGCTGCACTCACCACTTCAACCCTTCTTTCTTCTTCCACTCTCAGCCGCTCAGCGGGAAAGGATTCGGAGCCCGGCTTGAATGACGAAATCTATCCTTCAGTCTGTCAGTCAACTTCTCAACTCCTCTTTCTCACTCTCGTTCCCTGCCCCAGCAGCCCCCTCTTTAATCGATAAACCCGCACACGGACCCGATAATCGACATGGGAATATATTGGTTTGGGATCCGTCCTTGAGTCCCGCCCCGGGTTGCCTGCCGGGGTCCCGCTCCCAGAGCCCAGTCTTCGCCGCGTCTTGTCCCGGGCTACGAGAGGGGCGGCCGAGTATCCTTGGACAGCGCCCCGGGGGCGGCACAGTGCCCCTCGGGTCTCGATTCTTCAACGCGCCGGGCTCCTGGCCAGGTGCTTGCTCTCGACAGGGGTGTGCAGACGGGGGACACTATCGCGGTTAGCTCGCACCGAACTGCTGGCCCAACGTTGACATCCGACAATGTGCGGTGTAATGGGACGATGACACCGGACGGACGGGCGGGTGCGACTCTGGCTTGGGACCGAGGATGACCGACAGACTCGGCTGCAGAGGCGGCATGGAGAGCCCATGCGCATGCATATGCCCGGCCGACGCCTCGCAGCGGTTGGCAATCCATCATCAGGGGTTTGGACTGGACGTGGCGGTGGGGGTGGACAAAATAGGCGCGCATTCGGACACGCCGTTGAAAGGAACCGGGACCGATACTGGTGCCGGGTGCTGGGTGCTGGGTGCTGGGTGGCAATGGAAGATTGATGACCTACTATACCTGAAAATGGTTGTGGCGTAGGCAACGCCTTGCGTAGGCGGGAGCTGAACAGGCGAGCTGACGAGAACAGGGCTGGTCTATCGGTCATGTCAGTCCTCGAGCCTCTGTGTCAACGGCGCGCTGCCGGGCGTGTGCGAGCCTTCGCAGCAGCCCGGATGTCGACTTGCCAATGACCTTGAGTGCACACCGCAGAAAAGTGCTACGCGGCCCAGCTCTCGGACAATATCCTGCCTTGTCGGCTACCTGTCAGCGTCGAAGTCGGCGTCAGCTGTCACATCAGCGTCACAAGCCACTCTGGCGCGTTACCGCCCCCAGGAGAGCCCGCTGTGGCGATGGCCACTCACCCACTCGGGATGCTTGTGGCCGTCCACACGTGCTTCGGTGCTGAGGCCCCTCTTATTAGCGTCGTCGATCTGAATCGCAACGTCTGTGTGTTGCGACGGCGCCTTTGGTGCCCAGCGTCCCCGTGCTTACTCGCCTGGCCAGGAACGTGCCTCTTTGTGGCTTCTTCGTTTGAAACGCACGGGCCAGAGCGCAGGCGCAATTGATGAGCCTGTCGCGACCGTCCGGTAAATGGCTTATTCGCCCGGGTCAGTGTCTCCTCACAGGTCTGGGGTCCGGTCTGCGCGTGTCCTACCGGTCCGTGCGCTTGCGTATCCGATCTCGTACGAGTACAGATACACGCGATGCGCGTGGGCGCGTGGGCGCGTGCTCGTTGTCGGGGCGAGTCCGTTCCCCGCGTTGCAGTCATATGCCGGCCGTCTCTCCGGTGCTATTCGTGGTGTTGTTGTTTATATTAGCGAGGCCGGTCACGATCTTGTACAGACCGTATTCCTCGCTGGTTTCCGTCGCGACTGGGCGCACTGTCCGCGAAGCAGTCTTTCAGCAAAGGCGGCAACACACCTTGAAAGGTAAGCAAGAGCGTCAAGACCAGCTCGAAACAAAATGGCGACAAGAGACTAGATATCAGGGGTCAAGGGGGGGACCGTAGAGTCCACGATAGGCCGGATATATATCTACACATGTAGGAATGCTCACACAACAAACGAGGCTCGGCGGCTCCAGCCTCACCTGCGCTTGCAGACTCACATGCAACGCCTGCCTATACGAGTAAGCAGATGGATGCAGAACAGAAGGCGTATTCGGCTCTCCTGTTTGATGCCTGCATTTGCGCTCACGTACGCCAGGAATCTCTGCTGCGACGCCGCGTTCACTTGCCAGCCCACCTTTCTAGCTAGCTGGGTAGGTAGCTGGAAGTCGCCGTTAGCGGAGACAGCGCCTTGGGGCTCTGGCTCTGGCTGGCCTGACACCGATACTGTCTGCCTCTCATCGGTCACTGAAAGGGTCGGAGCTCGCGCCGGGTTACCACGGAGAACGCAGTCGTCGGTCCTTTGAATGGCAGGAACGCTGTGCGACGGGACTCGCATGGATCTGGGGCTGTTCGAGGCCGTGCCGCGCCAAACGTCTATCGAGCTGCTGATTGGCGATCGGCTCTTTGGTCCGTGTCCCTAAGGCTGTTTGCTCAGCCGCCAGGACGTGTTTCGCATCGCCCAGAGGTTCTCGTCGAAGCCGAGCCGCGCGCCGGGCAGCCTTCAGCTTGTTACCAAGAACTGTGTCCGGGTGGTATCGTGGCTCGACCATGGGGGCCTTCTGCGCTATTCGCGGTCTTGGATCCTGACTCCTCATTGCCCAGACCGCCGCGCCTGGCCAGACTGCATCCACATGATACTGCACACTAGCAGGTCCCTTACATGAGGTGCCATGGGCATACCTAACGAGTAGTCTGTCACACGAGCAAGAGTGCCTGGCGTGCTCTGTGTGGTGACGGTCAAATCTTGTCAAGAGCCCATGGAGTATTGATGTTGCTATTATTACCACCGAGTCTCCGAGAAGTTCCAACGAAGGCGAAGCAGGGCCTCGCTCTGCAACGCCTACGGGTACACTGCTCGTATACTCTGTGCAGCACGAGACTTTTTGGGGTTCCTGAGGCGTGAGCTCACAGCCTTGGAAGTGGGCTCGTGCGGGTGCAGAGCGCGCTGATTTCAGGGTCCGCGCATGCATACTCGTACCGTACATGATCGTAACCGTTCTGGGAGTCATATGCCGTGCCGGCCTTACAAGTACGGGTACAAATCGATGCTAGTCGTACCTAACATACATGTACCATGAAAACGAGTATCCGTTCTTCGTAGACGCGTCCAATAAGACGGGCAGCAGACCGTCGCAACAACCCGGTCCCCTGCGTGCCTGCCTGGCTTTCCGTGGTGCCCAGAGCGAGATCCACCAACCGGAGCTCCGCGAACGCAGTCAGATTCTTGACTGGGCCTTTTGCCCAGCAGTGTCCTGATGGTCGCGGCCGCTCGACAGGCTGATGACAGGTACGAGACGCGGGCCAAACTGTCAGGTACGGATGGATGCGCGGCTTCGCAGGGCTGGTGGACTCGTACCATGTTCCGTCACCTCCTAGCAGACGAACCAGAGAGACCGACGTGCGGGCCCTGAAAGCGAAGCCGTACCCGAAGTGGTGGTGGGCATTAGCTCGCACGTCTTGTGGCCCGCACCAGGGCCGGGCGGGCATGGCTGGCGGGTTGTTGGAGATGACGCTAAAAGAAGCCCGATCAACGTCCTGCGCGATCCAGGGGCAAAGGCAGGGACGCGCAGGCACAGGCGCAGGGATTGGATGGTAGACAGCTCAGGCCGGGACAGGCACACAGGCAGAGCAAAAGGCGGCCCAAGAAGGACCAGTGAGCAGCAGCTCGAGCCGGGCGCCAGGGACCGCAGGACATGGCTACGAGTGTGTAGTCGTACTCTGCACTCCTCAGGTTGGGGGCGGCCAATCCTTCCCGCGGTGCTCCAACACGCCATCCCGGTCGCGTCCCCCTATCTTGGTTTCCCCCCCCCCCCCCCCCCCGCGCTCTCTCCTCCCGCGGCCCCTGACACCACCCTCCCGCGCGTCCCCCGTTTCAAGCAGACACACCAGGAGTCAGGACGGCGGCAGCCCCTCAACCCGGGAGGCTTGCCCCCTTCGGCCCTGGCCTTGTCGCTGGCGGCTCCCGGACTAATAATAAGGCAGGGCTGCCACGGGCTTTCGCCGAGTGATGAGTACTCGTACGTACCATACTTATTAGGTGCTCGTACGTGTTCCGGTCGTGTCACCCACCCACATGCTTCCATCCCACGTGCTTCGGCAACCTCTGGTGCGGCAGACGCTGAGGCAGGGCCAAATCGCTGCAAGGCCCCGTCGGTTAGAGAGATTGCTCTCCATTGTTCCACAACTACGTCTGAACCGCTACAGGCACTACCTACATTACCTACCTTACATAGGAAAACTGGTAACTGCGAGCAACTCTTCAACCACCATGGCAGGCTCACGGCAGGAATGACGTCGACACACACCCACGGTGGCTGGGTCAGCAAGTCCCGGCAGCGCATCGGATGACGAGCGCCTCGATCCTAATCCCGCCACCCTCGACAGGCTCATCACAGCTGACCCGCCCCTGGCTCACTCTCTACCTGACGTGCCCTAATTGCTAACCCGCCCTCTCACCTCGCCGACGTGGAAACACCGTCTCCAACGCCGAGATCCCTCCACTTTTAAACATAAACCTCATGACCCCCAAGGCCCGGCTGTACGTTACCCTAATGCTCCTGCGGAGCGGCGCCTGCCGGAAGGATCTTGGGGGAGCTATACTCGAGGTTCCTAGCGGAGCCTGCGGAGGTGGCAGACCGGCTCGTCCGGCGTCGCGGCGGATTGGGAATTGATTGTTCCACACGAGTACTCACCCGTTCGTTCGCTCGCTTGCTCGCTGGCCTGCTCGCTCTGCCCTGCCGGCAAGCAAGCAAGCCTTCGCCCCCAAAAACCGTTGCAGCGCGGCTCGGTCGCGCCCGTTGGTATCGAGTCCTCGCAGCCACGCCGGAGCTGGCCGTGTGCCACCTCGCAGTTCTCCCGGGGAACGCAGCCCCGCCAACGGCGCGGGACCGGCAAGGCTCTCTGCCGCGCGGGGCAGAAGCGCTGTGCCGAGCCGACCGCCGAAGGGGTCCCCCCCAAAAGTCCTGGGCTCGCTCGGCTGACCACCACAGCCTACCGTAGGCGCCGTTGCGAGAGCAAGCAGGGCAGGTAAGCAAGCACGGCAAGTCAGCAAAAAGGAAAGAGGAAAAATCAAGAAAAGGCCCGTACGTACGGTAAGGATCCGATCGGCCCCCTCCCTCCAACCGCTCTGCGCCGGACCGTCATGTGGCGTCATAAGGCTGAGGGCAGCTCGCGCCCGCAACTGCCATTGGGTGCGGAAAGAGGCCCCTGGATGGAGGGGTCGAAAGGCGCTCGCATCTCGGACCTCGTCCAATTGGCGACCTCTTTGCTTGTCTCGTTGATGGAAGATCTGGGACTGCCGTCTTTCGAATTCCCTGCGTTGTCTCAGACGCACGCGCCCCAAGACATGGCCAAAGGCAAGGCAGAGCTTGTCTCCGGTGCTTCCCCGCCGCCCCAGCCTTCCGGCACTGTTGCTGCATGTCTCTCCCTGGGGTATGGGGGCACTCGAGGGTCCAGACCCGGTCGATGCCAGGCCGTCTCCCCCAGCCGCCTCGGGCGCGTGGGGTGACGTGAGGCTCCAGGCGGTCTTGAGGCTCCGCGGCGCGCCCGCGGTCCAAGGGGTACGTCACACGCCTCGCGCGGAGGCTTGCTTCTGCCGAGTTCAAGCGTGCCGTGGGACACCGGCAAGCCACCGGGGTGAGGCCTGGCGCACAGCCTTATTACTCTGCGATCCAAGCCGCGCCACCACCGCTCTGGAGGCGCGTTTGTGGCTGTGCGGAGGGAATGCAAGTCTACGTGTCGCGTCTCTGTAGTGGAAGCCGTGCGATATGAGAGCATAAGTCGCGCTCATGGGGCTTCTCCAGATTACCAGGTCGTGGCGTTGGATACCAAGCCTTCATCTCTGGTACGAACGCCATTTATGCGTCATATCCAATCATTGAGGCTCGGAGTAGGAACAACCTCTTCTCTAAAGTGAGACGTGTTTGTTCGCACGCGCCGAGCCGTTCTGGGAAGATTCAATGAGCCTTGCGCTCATGAAACACTCCATGGCTGAGCAACTCTTGCGGTTGCGGTGCTCGGCTCGGCAGGCAGCGTGATGCTCACGCGTTATGTCATCTCTGCGCTTGAAGCCCAACATGTGTGGATGGTTTACGCTTTTCTTCCATGAACTCTGGCTAGTAGATAAAAACGTACTTCCATTGTCTTGGAATACTCGATAATCGGTGCTTCCACGTGTGAAGAAGACTGGCGACCACTCGAGGGCTATAGTCATGAGAACAGAGCCGGTAGGCCAAGGCTACTCGGTAAATGTAATCATTCGCTGCCCCTTCGGCTTTCCTGGCCATGACAGCAGACAGCCACTTAGGGCCTGCGCCAGCGAGACTGAAGATACACTCACAGGCGAATGCGGGTTGAGTATCTTGTACGATGAGCGGCAGGGCCACATCACCACACGTCTGATACCCAGCCTCAGCGAGCACATGATGCCATGTGAATGAGGCCTCTAGGCATGTACTTCATTCCCTGACTAGGAGACATATGTTCTGACGCTACTACCATTGCCCGCATCATAGCTTCTAATAGTCACGGGCTCACTCGGTCTTCATGGGCGCAGGGCTTGACAGACGTGAACATTCATTCCCAGCGGGCTCGGCGAGGGACGATTACCGTAACAACACTCTGCCTGCACTAAGAAACCTACGAATCTTCTCAACCAGACGATTGAATTAGGTAGCCCGTCAATTCATGGTTTCGCGCGCCTCGACGCTTGCCTGACGTGCGGTGCTGCTTTATGACCGCGGTTTAAGGAAGTTGGTACTTTTGTATGTCTAAGTGAGAGCCTCGAACGTGTGTTTAACGAAAGACTTGCTCGTTCAAAAACCTGATCAACCCATCTGAACACTACCCTTTGGCGACCACGTTCCTCGGCTGGATGACACAGTAACCACCAAGCATTGAAAGAACGCTATCGCCAAATCACGACCACCTCGTCTGGATACTAGCTTTGGCTAGCGACCGTCTTCCAGGGACATCTGAAGAGGCGCCCCCTCGGATCCTTAAACACAGCGATCATTCCCACTCCTGATGTGTGTTTCTGGAAGCCCTGGCACTTCCCTGATCACTGCTGCGTCAACGCCTGCCCCTGCCTGCGCGACACCAGGTGGTAGTACCACTCGCTGAGCAAGACCCAAATTCCGTAAAAGATGAAAAGGAAGAGAGTCTGAATGCACGCCATGGTGCTTCTGACGAGGGAGGCCATTTGTGACATGCGGAGCTCGGTCTCGAGTGTAATTGCGGAAGGTGGCTTGGCTGTCTTTGGTCCAGCGCCTGATAGTCGGCCGTTGGGTCGGTATGCTGGTCGGTGTCCTGCGAAGTCGCTCTGGGTGTGCTGCTCTTGCTGCTTATGAAATGGCTGTGTCAGTCGCGATAACACAGCGCGCAGTAGGAGAGAGCCTGTGGGGAGTAGAGCTCGAAATATATAAACCGCCACCTGCGAAAGTCAGTCACTTTCGCATCGGCGACAAAACGAGGGTTTGCAACGGAACACAACGAGGATACAAACGCTGTCCCCAGGAACTTCTGCTGCTACCCATGCTGGATTGTTTCGGGACAAAGGGCTACACCGATTCTATTTTGGGTTGTTTGTAGAGGCGGCAGCAATCATGGGCGGCTCTTCCATTGTTTGTTGCGTCTGATCGCGGCGCAGGTAAACATATAGAGACGGCGGCTAACTTAGCATGGCGGCTACCCGATAACCAACATCCGTTGGCCACCAGACACAAAGCCTCCCCCTTGCTCAGATGCGGCCTGTTCTGTGTCTGTGGAGTACATCTCCGGATCCCGTGAACTTCGTAGCACCGGAGTTTGCTGTGTCGTCAGAAAACACTCGCCACGAGCTTGGTGCCTTCCAGAAGGTAGAACCGAAGCGTGTTTTCGTGCCCGACTCGCTCAAGAAGACTGCCTACTGACTGGGTCCATCACTCAGGTCAAAACAAACGTGCCCGGCACAACTGCAATCTCGGGGAAAATCTACCAGAGTAAATAATCAACCAAACTCCACCACGCCCAGGGCGAGGCCAAGAGCCGGGCTAAACGACCACCAAAGGGTGAGCAAGACCGACCAGAAGCCTCGGAATATGTACAGTATCAAGCTAAAAGGAGAAACTGGTGGGCGAAAAGCTCTATCCGATCGGCCCTCCAGTACTACCAGTGCTTCCAGGTCTCGGCGGGGGTATAGGCACAGGTATGGAACTGGCGCTGACGCTGCTGCCACCACCCCCTCTTTCCATCGCGACACCACCTAAAGGCGAAGGGCTCGGGTTGGCCGTTGTTGGGGCAGCCGGGGGCTCACCCTCCGAGTCCTCGCTCTGGTGGCTCTCGGCCAATGCTTGCTCGGCCATCTGGCGCTCCTCACGCATCCGCTCCTTGACTACAGGGTCGACCAGATCGTCGTCGTCGCTCCAGTAGCCCTCTTCGACATCGGGCATGGCCATGCGCTTCCAGAAGCGCAGCTCCTGCCGACGGGCACGATCGTCAACGCGACGATCCCAGAGGCGAGCATCGTCGTCGTGCTTGCGGCGGAAGTCGCGCAGCATGGCGTTTGCGCGGCCGGCGTGTTCCTGCATGCCCCAGATCTGCTCGCGCAGCTGCGCATTCTCGGCGCGGGCCTCGGCCAGCTGAGTGCGGTAAGAGCGGTGCCAGGAAGAGACATCGGCTACATGCTTCTTCTTATACGAGTGGAGCTGGGATAGGATGTTGGAGAGGGCAGCGGCGTAATTCGTGAGCAGGGAGAAGTTGGCGTCGCGAGACAGCTTTGCGCGATCGAGTGATTCGGTAAGAATGGAGAGGAGGGCATCGAGGTTGGGCTCTTGGGCTGCGATCTGGTCAGCGTGGCGGGTGAGAAGAGTCTTTGCAGCGCTGCTTACCGGAAATTTCATCGGCGGCCTCTCCGAGCACGTCGTCATTGGCCATGCCCTTCTCGCGGGCCTTGTTGCGGACGCGACCCAGGCCAGAGACAATGTCCTCGGTGACGCGCCTGTTCTCCGCCAGTTGCCGCGACAGGTCCTCAACCATGCCATAAATGAGGTTGAGCTCGGCCTGGTGGCCGGCGGGCGTAGGGCCGACTGCCATGGCGGCGGCGGCCGGGGCAGGGCCGTTGGACTGCATGGCTCGGGCTCGGGGCGGACCTGAGGCGATGCCGCGCTGGTTCGACGATGAACGCGCGGGGCCGGGGTCGCTGGGGCGTTGAATGGGCAAGCTATCGGGGTCGGAGGCAGCGTTGGTTAAGCTGGAATGGGGCAGCGGGTGGTTCTGAGTGCGAGACGGGTCGTGGGGCTGGTTCTGCTGCTGTGTCGCAATGTGGGCGAGAGCGTTGCTGATGTGGATCTGCTGCTGCAGGCCGTCGTGGAGACGGGTCGGAAGCTTGGATTGATCCTGAATCTGCAGGGCGCCTTGGAGCGACGGCAACGGCGACGGCGGTTGTGGCTGTTGTGCGTGGTCCTGTGGCTGCTGGGGCAGCTGTTGCGACGACAACGACGACAACGACGACAACGACGACGACGACGACGACGACGACGACGACGACGACAGCAAAGGGTGACGGCGGAGCCTTGAGCGGCCGCGGATTGGCTGCGATGGCGAGGCAGGTACGAGTATGGACACCGGTACAGGTGCTGGCGCCTCGACGGGTACGGACCCAGGGGTGGGTGCTGGCACCAACACAGGGGCGGGTGCTGGTTCTCGGGGCGGCGGCGGCTGTGGCGTGGCCGGGGTAGACTGGCCGGAGGTGGTAGTGGTGAATGGTAGCCGTGGCTGGTGCTGGCTCTGACTGGGCGGGGTGGGCCCCACTTGCTGGCTCTCGTGCCCGTACTGGGTTTTGGATCGCGTACGCGTGGGTTGCTGATGGGCGGCTGGTGGGGGGACCTGGCGGAAGCGACGTGACGAGTGACGATGGCGTTGCAGCCCGGAGACGGCGGTGGCAGAAGCCCGGTTCCTTTCTTCGGCTCCGTCTTCGTTCTGCACCGGCCTTTGCGTCGTTGCCTCGCCGTCGTCGTCGCTGATATCGCTGCTGTTGCCGCTGTTCGTGTCTGCCCCTCGCTCCTTCCTGCTCGTCACCCGGGTGTCAGGCAGCTCGGGCAGGCGCGCGTCCGGCGTCGACGGCGCTTTCCTTGCCGCCCTCTTGAGCTCTTTGCCTTTGTCTGGCGCATCGCCGTCTTTTGCTCCCCGCTCAACTCTTTCCCCTCTTTCCCCTGCCCCTGCCCCTGCCCCTACCTCTCGACTCTCTTCGGTCTTGTCTTGCGGTTGACGCAGCGCAGATTCACGCTCCGACGATGGCAGCGACGATATGGAGGACGAGCACCCTTGCCGGTGCGACAAAATGGCTTCTTGGACGGCTCCCATCGTGTCCGCTCACTGCGCAACGACACCACAAGCACCCAAGCCCCTGGCGTCGACCCGCACAGATCCACCGCCCGTAATCTAGGGACCAGCACAGGAAAGCTGGGTCCTCCCCTTGACACTTGGGTCTGATCAGGCAAGGTATCGCGCGGACGGCCTGGCGGAGAACCTGGGCTAGCCTCGATGCTGCACGGTTAGCTTCGATGTGACCTCCAGGTTGTCACGTTGTGAGTTAGAGGGCTGACAGCTGGTCGTGGTTGGGCCCAGGTCGAGTTTGTGGGCATTGCAGGTGTTGACGGCAAGGCACGCGGACATACCTGCCACAACGTGCGTCCCGTGTGGGTTTTGGGAAGTTACGAGTATTAGCCGTGTCTCGGACCGCCATAACCAACCCGGATACTGCACCAAATTTACCAGCAACAGAGGTGTACTACACGTGAGCACATAGGCCGACGTCGGACTGTGCCGCCTAGTCGCGACGCAACGCGTGCCGCTCCTGCAGCCGACACCGACCCCTTGAAATCTGCAATATGTGTGTAGGTATTCACCGGACTGGTCACCATCAAGGGGCACCTCGTCAAGGTCCCAATAGCCCTGTGAGAGGTCGTATCACACAGCATGGAATGACCTATTTCTTCGGTAGAAACAGAGCGGCGAGCGGAACGACGCCCGAGTACGAAGCGCCGAGACAATCCCGTGGGCCAGAGCGATACGAGTAAAAGCGCTGCAAAGACAAGAGGCATGCATCACCTCTTTCGACACGTCCACACAGATAGATCAGATGCGATTGTTCAATACACCCGACTTGTGCGCGCCGTTTGACTTTCCCGGACCCGACGGCGGAGCACGCTTAGTCGCTGTATGGATCGGCCAAATAAATTGATCCAAGCTGCTCGCAGAAAGAACCCTCCTGAGTATAGCTACGGCAAGTTGGCATCTCTGCGTGGATCTGCCGAATGGACCGAAAAACCAGTCTCGACCACCACTGTTTGCCGAGCCAGCCACTCAGGGCGAGAATCGTGGGTGCTTAGGTCATGACCCAACTTATACGGAGAAATCGCTTTGATCGTGCTAACTAATTAGAGTACCCCGAGCCCTTCTATACGTCGCATAGACCACAGGTGCGGAATTTTCACCGCGCTTCTCTCCCGACTCCTGTGGAAGCCCGTCCTCGCCATGCTTTATGAGATGGCGCCTCTAAGGACATGCTCTGCACCCCCAGGTGCATGACGAGAATGACGCTCTCTCACTCTCAGCGCCTGTTATCCTATCGCCTGCGAGCATGGCTGCCAGAGGCGGCTCTGGGCCTGGGGCTGAAGAGGTTGTTACGTTGCACCGCGTCCCAGCTGTGCCCCTGCTCGTACACCCTCCTTTCTCAGGGCATACTCGTGTTGCAACTCGACAGCTCACATCACGTCAATCACGGATCACGGAGATTTCCAAAGCTAATCCACACCTAGCAAGATGAGGCGCCACTACAAGCCGACCCACGATCCTTCAAGATGGGGAAACAAGGTGCGTGTGGCAGCGACTATACGATCGAGTTGGGCACGATTTCAGTCCCGACTTACGGGGCAACTTCAATCACTGCATGATGACCGTTTCCCTAGCCCGTGTTTCAACATCACCACGAGAGACAGCTCATACTCGCACACGAAGACGCTGTATCCAAAAACAAGGGTGGGCGGCAGCGGCTTTGGTAATCTCGGGCATTTGGGCAGATTCGTACTCGTACGGGCTGATTTGAGGACTTCAGGTGTAAGACGGCGCCATTTCCACCGACGGCCCATTGGTTGCCGTTTGACTAACGGGTCCCCATACTCGCGACCCTGTCACGCATACGCCCTGCCCTCACAGCTCGCTCTCTACACCCTCGCGTGCCTCGTCTCTTTGTTCCGCACGGGCTCAGTCTGCCACCATTAGCGTGATCTGGGAACCAGCCATGACAACATGGCTGGATACGTAGAGATGAGATGGGACCACCTACACGGACCGTGGAGTCGTATGCTACGGCGGTACAGAGCGAGATCGCGAGGGGTTTAAGCTCCCCCAGGCACGAACGGCGAGCAGACACATTACCCTATACTTTCGGTTCTCTCTTCAGCAGTGCCGGAATATGCTCTAGTCAGCTGGTAATGGTGAGGCCCATTTCTTCGGAACATGCCATGCTCCAGCACCGGGCGCACCTGAAAATGAGGCATATTGGGCGCGTGACGGGATACCCCTCCCGCCATCAACGCCTCACAAACGCCATTGTGTCGAACGCCACTAGGATAGAAGCCTCTTCTCATTAGCGGGTCAGCTAAAGATGCGCCGCCTTGCCAGCGTTACCAGTTCTGGTAGTTCCCTTCTTCAGCTCGTCGGATCTGGCCAATGATGCCCCGGCCGACGGGCCAGGGTCCGCCGGGCAGTGTTGAGATAGGCACAAGGACAGCAGACGAAGGCATAGGCGGACTAGGCGATATTAGCTGCTCTGCAGATTCCAGACTCTGATCCCGCATCCGAGCGGCTCCTAGATTGACAACCGGGCATCGACTTGTCTGTCTCTCGCCCCTGGCGCGAGAACAAATTCTATTCTGTTTCCCTTCCCGCAACAGCTTACACGTCGTTGTTGAAACTAATCGCCACTCGCCGCTTTGAGGGCCTCCCCCTGCTCCAACTTCACGGGCAGATCCGAAGGTCGTGGCGTATTCGACCAAGTCCGCCATTGCCACACGCGACATGATCTCCGCCGGGTCCCTGTTGTCCATCGCGGGCCTCGTCGTCTCTGGCCTCGCCAGCGACGTCGAGGTCATGCCGCGCGCGACCCCGTATGGACACAACCGTGAGGTCGCCCTGCCGCGGGCGCCTGCCCCTACGCCTGCCCCTGAGATGTCGGAGAGATGGGGGAGGATGCAGCTGTTCGACCGCGCCGACTCCTTGGGGACAGACACTTGCGGCTTCCTCTCTGAAGGCTCTGATCACCCCTATCCCCTGACCTGCGGCACTGGCTGGACGTGTACCAACTCGGCCAGCTTCCGTGGCTGCTGCCAGGGCGCTGGGTGCACCACCTCTTCCGACATCTTTTACTCATCGTGCTTCGACGCCACGTCAACCCAGTGCCGTCAATCGGTTGCAGGCAACACTCTATGCTGGTGAGTCAAATACATCCTCATCCTCAAGAAAGGCACCCGGCCCTTCTGGCGCTGTCAGCGACTAACCGCCTCTGGTAGCACGCAAACCGCCTCATTCCCTTACTGCGTGACATTCCTATACTCAACCGAGGCGTCCCCGGGCGTCTTCTTCACCCAGTTCAACTGCGACCAGTCGCGCTTCGCCGGCACGTTCTACCTGGCCGCCACATCGCCCAGCTCCACGAGCACCAGCGCGACCTCGTCCAGGACCCGCACCGACGACGACGAGGGGCCGGTCGCGGCGCCGACCAACACCGCCTCGACCGATGACAACTCGGGGAACGCAAGCTCGTCGTCGCCCGCGACCCCGGTCGGCCCCATCGTGGGCGGCGTCATCGGCGGCGTCGCCCTGCTGGCCCTGATCGGCTTCGCCATCTTCTTCATCGTCCGCAAGACCCGCAAGGACAAGCAGGGCTACGCCTCCCCGCCGGCGCAGCAGAGCCCCGGCCCGGAGATGGCCCACGCCGCGGTATCTTCCCAGCCGCCCGCCGCCGGCGCCGCCGCGGGAGGCTACGCCGCCTCTTCCTACCCGCCCTCGACGCAGCCCGGCGGCGCCTACCCGGACCCGCGCTACAGCTACGCGCCGAGCTCGCCCACCGCCATGAGCGGCGGCAGCCCCGGCCCCGGCGGCTACCAGAGCACCGCGTACAACCCCTCCCTGGCCGAGGGCGGCATGGCCGCTCACCAGCACGACAGCATGTACAAGGGGCCCGGCGCGGGGGACGGCCAGTACTTCGCCACGCCGCCGCCGCCGCCGGTGGGCGGGGAGAGCCCTGGGCTCGGGCACGGGCACACGCCGCCGCCGCAGGGCAACATGGGCCCCGTGGAGGCGGCTGATACCAACGCCAGGGGCTGGGGGAACAACCGGGCTGAGCTCGCGTGATGAGGGGGGCTTGATGGAATTTGCTGGTACTTGAGATGGTGGTTACGAAGGTGACAGTGGACACTTGGAGAGGGATGATCGAGAGACGGGAGAACAGACGCGGTAGAAAAGGACGGGCGTCTTGAACGGATATACACCTTTGCTTCACACTTATATGCGCTTAGTAGTAGCGTTTCGCTTCTCGATGATGATATACACATGAATAATAACGTACGACCCTTTGCATGCTCTCGAACGTGTGCTGGTCAGCCCCCGCGTCCTTCTGCAGAGAAGGCCAGGCACATGAAAAAAGATCAAATCGGGGGACTGTCGCATCTGCCCTGAGGCCTGGAGTAGTTCTCGTAGCGGGTTGGGGCAAGCCGCCAAGCCCGCTGACTGTCCGCCCTCCACATTAAGAGTACCACTCCCCCGTTCGAGGCTCTCTCACCTGCGACCCCTCTCCGCCAAATCCCAAATGCATCAGCTTCTCATCTTCATGCCCGTCAAACTTCACCAGCTGCAATAGCTCTGGGCTTGGGTCCACAGCACCCCACCGAACCTTTGATCTGGACAGCTTCTGAAGCTCCTTTGACATCTCATCTGCCTCTATCTCCACGTCATTGGCAGCTGCGAAAGGCACATTAGGCAATGAAAATGGCATAGATTGGAGCTGAGTAACTCACCATCGGTGTTATTCTTTCTGGCTGCTAAGATTGCCGACTCACTGTGACAGGCTGCGGACAGAACCAGTGAGTTGGCGCCCCCGGTGACCATATCTCCTCTCTTCTTCCTCAGGCTGAAGAAGAAGGGAACAGGTGTGATGATACAAACAACAACCAGGAGCACTATAGAAGCTATCGGTGAATAGCCAATCCCAACTGTTGCATCTGCGCCAAGATGGAACCATTCGGATGCGTTTTCCACCATATTGGTGCTATCCCAATACCCTGCACAATGTGTCAGCTGGTTTCATCTGAGATATATAATTCACCCAGGCATGTTCACACATACCTCCTTCCATGATGGAAATAAATATAGTATTGGAAACCAGCCAATGGAGCATGACGCTCAGAGCAATTAAAGGTATGCTGTACTTGTATGGTAGTTGCAGTCTGTAACTCGAGATTTGTGCACCTTCCGGATATGATACCCTAAGAGGCTTGCAACCGACAGCGTATGATGCCCACTCTTGTTCAACTTGAAAGCGCGTGAATAGAGCGTTGTAGGTAAAGTAGCACAGAGACACAAGGAGTTGTGCCAGGTTCGCAAGTATCAGGGAACCGATATACGATTTGAAAAAGGCGCCTTGCGGGCCAACAGTGGGAGTGTTCTCAGACGGACCAAAAGAAGGTGCGATTGAGCTTGGAGGCATTAGTAGATAGATCAAGAGAAAAATCATGAAATGGAAATCTTACATCAGAAATCTTCCATGGTTAATCAGCACGCCTGCCCCAGCGCAGCAAGCGACCCAACCCACGAAGATTATCGCATAGCTGCGGATCCGAATTTGCCTTGGAATTGACGACGAAAGGCGAATATGGGGCGGCTGACTCCATGTTCGGGGCTTCAAGCTTTGGTCCAAGCTCGGGTCCAACTGATCAAGCTCGAGAAACTGGCGATGCCCGAACTCCAGTCTTCTGCTGTCCGATAAGTCCAAGGTACTCATGCCGAATGTGTAACCGTCAGGATTGGATATGAATGACTCAATCGCATCCCCCGGCGTCACAAGAGAGAACAACGGCAATCTCCAAACGATGACGGCACATTGTAAGACCTTGGCCGAAAAGCAACACATAACTATCAGCAGTAGCATGTTTGAAACGCCGACCTTGCATGATTCTTCTTGCGTATTCACAAGGCAGTGGTCAACTTCCAGTTCATCGAAGAGTGGCTTTATCTTTCGCAAAGTCTGTCCAAACTCGGTGCCAAAAGATGGCACGGATACGTTGTTCAGAGGAAGTGCATTGCTGAATGCGTTCGAAGTCCAGTTTTGGCTCGGTTCAGGAGTGTTCTCGTCAAAGAAGTTGGTGGAGGCACTCTGGCCCTGAAACAAAGTCGCGCAAGTATTCTTATACCAAAAGCCTCTGGAGTATGTGGTTTTAGTAAGAGTGCACTGGGCCGAGTACCATAATGGATTTGGGCGGTCTTTAGGGACTATCGGGTCCCATATGGCGGTATAATTGGAAGGGATGTCAGCTTCGTCCCCAAACACATCTCTTCTCGTCCAGCCTGTGGAGTCTGACGTGTGACTCTTGACAATGATGATGACATCGCGCCTCGTGGTGCGCGCGTCGTAGGATCGGCACAGTTCTAAACACTGGCTAGTGTTCATATTCTCCCAGGGAGGACGTAAGGCGTTATGTGCAACTCTCGAGAGATCCTGGTGCATGGCGGACATATTGTTCATGTAGGTCGAAGACTCGACGCCGGTGCCAAACCCGCAAGATCCAGATTTGGGACCCAGCAAGCCAGGCTCTGTAGTCAAGTTCCAGCAGCCCATTGGAACTGAGTCGAGGTATTCCGTACTTTTGTGAAGCAGAGCGAACTCATCAGATGGGCAGCTGTCAAAAAACCGGTCGTCCTCATTGCAAAATTCTCCAGTGTACAGATACTGGTGCATCGGAATGGGGGAACCCGGGGTAGTTAAACTTGCACCAGGTAGCCAGAAAGGAGAGCCATCAATAAACCCTTGCGTTGCAATGGTGACATTGAAGCTTCCGCCTTGATATCTTGTCTCGAAGACGGAACTGTTGAACAGAAGATGAGCCGGTATAGAAGTAAGAAACAGAAGCCAATAAGAAATAGCTTTAAATGGCGAAACAAGAGAGAGGTTATGGATAGAGGGGATGCCAATATCAAGGGTGCGGTATTGTCCATGAGCTCGGTCGATCTCTGGTCTTGTTGGGGAACTGAGGACTTGCATGAAGTAATTGGACGAAGCCATGACTCCACTGGACACGATGTTTACCAGAAGATGCAAAGAGACGTTCAAACGGGAACTTTTGGAACATGATCCTTCAAACAAGAGTGTCGCCGAGAAGAGTGAAGAGTCAGGGCGCCTGAGACTGGCGATCAAGCACCCCGCTAGAATGATCACAGCCGATCCGATTACTGCGATATTCACAGAGGCGGTGACCCTCCATTTCTCATCGAAAAGTCTTCGTGCCATGGCAAAGTTGTGTGGTTCGGTAGCGGTGACTCGTGCCTCGTGAGCCAGACGAATGCTTATGGTAAAGAGTCGATGTATTGGCCAGAAAGGAGCTCTCAGTGCGACAGCACTTATCAAACCTTGGTTATCTTATAAATCAACCTTTTGAGCAGCCGTGCGCTACGAGGCTACAGCCTGCCGTAAAGTAGGTCTGGATCGCTGCATGATACTTTTGCTCCTCGGAGTGGCCGATCACTCAGCTCCACTTGGCGCGGTATTGGACCGTCAGTGGCTGTGGACGCGAACCACGTGGAACGAGAGAGTCTCGGAGCCTCGCCTTCACTGAGACTGGTAGCCCCCATAGTCCAACGACTGCATTACTCGTAGAAATGGCCAAATAGCATCGATTCCCTTCATTTGCATGAACAGCTCAATCTTGTATTAGGCCTTGCCTGACTTGATGCTGAGCGTTCGATGGCGATGTTTTTGTTCAAAAAAATGTCATATGCAGCACCTCGAAGTGGCCTTTGGAGGCTCAGACGCAATCCCTACGTGGATCGGTGGCTATCAAGCGCAAGACTTCAAGGATGGAGCAGATTGGCGCTACTTGTAGCCTATATCGGCTTCCTCTTTGTCCCTGACGATGGAGTGATCTACATCACAATTCCATCAATTGTTTCTGTGAGAGCACCTTTTGACACTGAATTTATTTCTTCATGGAAGCTAACGGGGCTGCAGTCATCCGTAGTTGCGTTCCATGAGTTCGTCGCTCGGTTTGATTCAATCGGTGAAGCGTCAGTCAATATCGAGCTGGGCAGGGAGGCCCTTGTGTGTGCAGGCTTTCTGGTTCCGATGATAATTGACCTTCAGGGTGCGTTGAGTCCCAAGGCAGCAACGCTGAGACTAAGCATACTACTCGCATTTTGGTCTATTGCATTGTAGGTTTGCGGCATGTGTCAGTCGTCGAAAAGTCTCTTGGTCTGACCTCGATTTAGGGCCATTACGGCGTGCATCGTACGACGGCTCTGGAACGAACGCAAGATCAACCTGTACAAATATCGCGTTGCAAAACCAATGGTTTTCTTCACACCCTCGGGCGACCCTGTTATCGTCGTTCCCCGGCCAGAGCTGTCCACAGAGCAGCACGATGCTGGTCAAGAGTCCCCGGACCAACCGCCACCGAGCGCCGATGACGGGGACCAAGAGGCCCAGGAGATCGAGGAGTCACCGACGTCGCCGTCCTCTGCCCCTGAATATTCTGGCCGAGGTGTCTCCCCCCACAGCGGGAGTGTCAGAGGCAGTGGAAACGGACAGTCCTACGGTCCGCTGCCGACGGTAGACACCTCTCTGGACATCGAATTGGCGGATCTCTATCCCATTCAGAGTCGGGGCACGGACGACGGGCTTTCTGTTTCGAGGCAGATCACGGAGCCTTCGGCGCAAGAGGCTACGGAGACCGAAGGCTTGATCTCGGGCGATGCTGCATCACCCAGCACCCCGGGACGGACGAGCTTGGGGAGACGCTTGACGGGAATTTGAGCAGCCCTTTTGATCAATTGGGCCTCAGCGCCAAGTTCGCGTCGCATCTGTGCGAGAGGCTGGCGAGGCTGGTGCATTGGTTTGACCCTGGACATGGCGCGGCCGTGTAAGATGGTCTCATCTCAACTCTTCTAAGCTACTGAATAGCATTTCACTTGAGCTCAAAGCCGACCCGTCATCAGGCAGTGTCAAATGATATCCGTGCGAGAGACAGGCCTCAGCTCGGAACAACTTAGCGCCCTACTCACCGGCACGTTAAAAAAGCAACTGTGAGACCTGTGCACGGGGGAGAACCAGGGCAGGCTTGGCCAGCAGAGATATGATTCGAAAGCCAGGCTTGGAGGGTCGAGGCGCTGCCCGGTTCAGTGTGCGTGCGTGTGAAATGCAATTACAGCGGCTTGCTGTGATGCCCATACCCAGGTTCAGATCGACAGCGCGTGCGCAGGGCAGAGCAGCTCACAGCCTGACGTACGAGGCGGAGATGATTTCGGTGCTCTCCTTGAGATTGCGAGGCCACCGACAAGAAGATCACTGCCTTAACTTATCAGCTGACATGTTGATCTATGCATGAGACAGCCTTGTCCATGGTTATGATGGAAATCTCCAGAGAAGGGTGAGCGAGGCTATTCTAGTCCCTAAGAGCATCTAGTCTCCCTACGTGCAGGGCAGTGCAGGGCATACGACCTGTCTAAGTCAAATGATAAAGCCTGCGTCACGCAAGTAAGCCTGGAGTGCGTAGTGACGACCTCTCGTGCGGGGCCATGGCGTGTTGTGTGTCAGACTCGCACCTCATCTTCCGTTGGCCCATTCATCTCCACCGTTGTCCGTGGCTTGCCCGAGGGAGATCCTAGCGAATAGGAGAGTGGCTGGTGTTTTCCAAGTCCGGCAGGCTGCAGCCATGGGCCGTCCCGCCCGTGCTCGCGTCCACTGACGCATCCCGTACGCGCATGTCCCAGCCGACGAGACTCCTCGGTCCCGCGCGCCGAGCATCCCCTCACGGCACGGCAGCGGGGCAGCAAGCGGGCGAGGCTGGCAGCCCGAGTGACGTGCCTTGGCTCCCTCGTACCTTGAGGAGTCGGCGGTCGGAGAAGCGGACGTCTGGCGGGTCTGGATGACGAGGGTGTTCTTCAATAGACAGGGACAAGAGCTGCCCCGGGTCGCAGGGGAAGAACCTACGGAGGGCAAGACACCATGGAGCCCCGAGCAGGGCTGGGCTCGGACTGGATCGAGAAAGAGGGCTGTGCAGCGCGAGGCGTCCCCTCTAGGCTCACTGGAGGCCAGCCAGCATTGTGCCTCGCAATGGCTCTGCTATGAGATTCGACACACCAGAACAGTACCCCTAATAGTGGCCTCTTCACCATGCGATGACTGCAGACGCGGCAGCCATCGTGAACCAAATCGGCAGACACGGGCTTGAGGTAGATGGCACGCCCGCCTCCCCGACATACCCACTGTAACCCGGCCATCAGACATGCAGGCTTCGGGTGACAGATGTGAACTATGCACCTGCGGTTCCATTTCAGCTTGCCTTTCGCCATCGACTTTACTGTAGACGGAGTAGGATGACAGCAGAAAGGGAGAGCGTGCAGTCAATATGATGAAGGCAATATGGGCATGAGAGGCATATATAGCAGACTACCGCCGAGCAGCTCAGCCAGTTCCTGCTAACTTCAACATCCGAACATAGAATCAGATGACAGAATTCCAACACGATATTGAAATCAGCTATAATGTACTTGCATACTACAAAGAAAGCCAACAGAAAGCCATATCACAAGGGTAGAGTCACGCGGAGTCGCAGTCATGCCTCGACAACACGGAGCCGAGCCAGACTGGACTGAACTGGACCAATCGATTCTAACAGACGACGAATGTTGATTATTACGCTGGGTTTACTACACACGACAACAGCCGGACAGGGAGAACAGACGGGAAGGAAGCTCCAACGAGACGAGAAAGAGACGGACACAGAGAGAGAGAGTGATAGGAGACGAGAGAAAAGAGAACGCGCCCTCCGCTAGCTTTTTTCCGTTTCTTATCCCGTGCCGTTCAAACCAGTCGCCTCGGTGCCGTTCAGCCCGGTGGTGGACGACTGCTTGCTGGACCTCTTGACCCAGACCTCGCCGATGGGGTCGCCGGGCTCCTGGACGCACTGCCACTCGCCGATGCCGCAGTCGGCGGGGGCCTTGCGCATGCCGCGGCCGCCGCCGCCGACGATGAGGTTGCCGGGGCGGTACTGGTCGTCCTGGCGCAGGCGGCGGATGACGGAGCCGTGGATGCGGGCCTCGGCGGGGATGTCGCGGGTCTCGCCGCAAGGGAGCGGCCAGCGGATGGGCTCCCAGGTGCCGTCGGACTGCAGGTCCATGCGGCGGAAGGGCAGGTACTCCATCAGTTTCCAGCTGAGGACCTGCGAGGCGCCGAGCCCCTGCTTGAAGCACAGCGAGTCGTGGATGCGCGCCGTGTGCGCCTTGTGGTGCATCTCGTGGAACGTCTCGGGGCGCTGCGGTTTGGTCTTTTCCTCTTCTTTCTTTTTCTCGCTGCTGCCGTTGACGCCGTGGCCGTGGCCGTTGCCGTTGGCGGCGGCGGCGGCCGACTTCTCGTCGGCGAGGCCGCCAAAGTCGGCAGAGGCGACGCCGGGCGGCGTGGAGGGCCCGGGGCCCGGGCTGCTGGGGTCGGTCACGTCGATGCGGATCTCGGGCCCCTGGTGGTCGTCCTCCATGCCCTGCACGTCGGACGGCCAGATGCCCATCTCGACGAGCTTCTCCGGGTCGAAGTCCAGGCCGGCCTTGGTGGCCTCGCGGATCATGTAGGACAGCGGCACGTGGCTGGCCGCCTTGCGGTCCTCGAGCATCTCCCAGCCACCGCCGACGTCGGCGTGGCCACCAGCGAACCTAATTCCATTGTCAGTCAGGAGGGAAGCAGACTGGGCAGACATGTTATACAATATAAGGGGGAAAAAAGAGTAGACAAGACAAAACATACCAAACCTCGTCCATGTCCTGCTCGTCCTCGTCGTCCGAGTCGTCGTAGATGATCCGCGAGGCCTCGGACCTCGTGTCGGCGCTCTTGCGGTGGTCGGTGTACGGGGAGCGGCTGTTGGTGGCGCGGCTCCGGGACCGCGAGTGAGGGCGGAAGGCCTTCTCGCCCTGCGGCGGCGGCGCGAGAGAGCCGCCGCCCGCCCGGCCACGGCCTCGCTCGCCCTCGGCCGCCCTCGCCGCCTGCTGCTGGGCCTGGGCGGCGGCCGACGGGCGCTTGGCGCGGTACTTGTCGTGGATGACCTCGCCGACGTGGCGGTGGTGCTTCTTCTTGTCCTTGTCGCCGCCGCCCTGGTACACCAGGTCCTGCCGGAACTTGGCGCGCCGCTCGTCGATGGACACGCAGTGCCGGACCATCTGTCTTTGTGTCAGCTTCGTGCCACACTCTTATTCTTTTTTTCTTTTCTCGGATTGTCACTTGAGAGTCGAAAGGGGCCAACGCACCTTGGCGCTGCTGCGCGCGGTGTAGGGGAACTTGGAGCGCTGCATCCAGGCCGTCTCGAAGCGGGGCACCGAGTTGACCGTGTCGAAGAGGCCGAGGAAGCGGATGCGCTTGATGGGGCGGCTGAAGGTCTCGCGGAAGCCCTTCATGAAGCGGTACATCTCGCGGCGCTTCTCCTTGGACTCGGGCGTCTCGTCGGACTGGCGGCTCTGCCAGTTGCTGAAGGCCTTCCAGGCGAACTTGACCATCTCCTCGTTGCCGTGCGACAGCAGGCCCACGTAGTCGAGCATCTCGGCCAGGAAGCGCGCCACGTACGCGCCCCGCGAGAAGCCGAAGAAGTAGATGTCGTCCCCCGGGTTGTAGAAGCGCATCAGGAACCGGTACCCGCCCACCACGTGCTCGTCGAAGCTCGACCCGATCGCCGAGTCCTTGGCCTTCATGTACCAAGACTTGAGCCGCGCCGTCGGGCTCGTGTGCGACAGCGAGTTGGACACGACATAGGTGCCGATGCCGGGCTGGTAGTAGTGGTCTGCACGTGAGGGTGATATCATAGGCTGTCAGCAGCGAACAAGGGGGGAAGGGAACGCGAGTGACGCGGCTCGAGATGCGGCGGCGAGCCTCTTTTCCCCTTGATATTCCCTCATTTTTTATTTTTATTTTTATTTTTTGCTTGCGCGCGCCAGCACACAATGGAAACGGCAGAAGGCATGAGAGAGGCAAAAGAAGAAGAAGACAAAAACTCACACTGATCGCCGGCCTCGCGGTCGAGACAGCGGAAGATCTTGAGGATGTTGCTGTCGCTGTCGTCGCCGCGGAACTTGTTGCCGGTGCCGTCGAAGCACAGGATCAGCTTGCGCGGGCCGCGCGACTCGTCGGCGGGGGGGTTCATGGCTTCGGGCGCGGTGTGGAACACGTCGTGGTCGTGGTCGTGCTCGTGGTCGTCGTGGCCGTGGTTGTGGTCATGCCCGGCGTGGTCCGGCTTGTTGCGGCTGCGTCCTCGAGCCGGCCTGTCGGGACTAAGTAGAGACGCCATGTTCTTGTTGCCCTTCTTTTTCTTTTTCTTTTTTCTTTCTTCTTTTCTTGTCTCTCTCTCTCTCTCTCGTCTTCTTGGGTCCCCTTCCTCTCCGCGTTTCTTCCCGTCTTTGCTTCGGGAGACAGCCACACACTTTCGAGACAGCTAATACTGTGCGTGCGTCCGAATCCGTCAGTCTGACCGATCTGCTTGCTGGCTGGCTGGCCGCTGTGTGACGACGACGACGAGGGGGGGGAGGGGGGGACGGGCCCGGGATGTCGGTGTCTGAGCTGACCTGACTGGACTGACTGGCGACTGCGGCGGTGGCGGAAACGGTTGGCCAGTGGCCCAAGCTGGATGATTATGTATTATGCTGGCCTCACAAGGCAGTTCGGAAGCACACAGACACACACACACACGCAGATGCGAGTAGACACACGCACATGTACGATAATGTAGTAAGGGTAGCTTGCGGCGGGGGAAAGGTCTCTGCTAATGCAAGCCACGGCTGCCGCCCCTATGACGACGTGCCTGGGGGGGCCAGCCAGTCACCAGTCACCAGTCACCAGTCACTTCTTCATCTGTCGGTTCGCTCTGCTCTGAGGAGGATGCTCGTACACTACGTTTACGCGGACGCGTCCGAGTATCGCCCGCCCATCCCATCCGTGCTCTCGTAGTAGTGTGATTCCCTGTCTGCTCTCTCTCCCTCTTCTCCCTCGAAGCATCCTAGCGTGGCGTACTAGGTTCAAGTCCCCGTAACCCCCGAGAGGTTTGGCCCCCGCCCCGTGGGATCCACGCGAGCACGCACGGGCGAGCACGAGAGGCGGCGAATACTGGGGTTGACTGATGTGACTGGATCGCTGAGGGGGGTACTCGTACGGGGGGGGATAGGCGTGAAGAGAGATGGCTGGAGACGGACCCGTCTCGTACGTGCCCACTCCCTTTTCCCGGGACGCTGAAATGAAGATCCCACATCGCCTTGTCTCGGCGGTTCAGGACGGGAGCTCGTACGAGTACTTTGCGTGGCCTGGCCCCGAAGTCGCCTTTCCAGGGGGGCCACGCTTGTTGCGGGTACGGAGTCGTATATGGATCTAGCGAGCTGCGAGGCACGGGGCTGGTCCACAGCGGAGAGAGATGAGCAGCATACGGAAAGTCGTACGCGTAGGAGGAGGTGGATGTGGAGGAGTATGAGCACGAGTATGAGTAGGCACAGCGAGAAGCGTGGGAGGAGAGCGTTCGTAGAGACGAATGGCATCGGGACGTGGGCCACGATGTCACGCCGCTACGATTGCGTGGGTTCTCCTACGGGTACCCGTACGTACAATGTCACGATGCATGCTAGGGGCGAGCTACTCGCACTTGCACATGCCTGCCTCCTGCGAGGCTAGTCTCACCCGAAGAAGCTCTGACTTGCGGTAGACGGCAGACAGACGGCCAGCCGCGGGTTGGGAAGAAGTGGGAATCGCAGAGACGCACAAAACCAGGCACTCGGCCAGCACCAGCCAGGCCATCCACACGATAGCACTAGATACCAGGTGTGCAGGTGTCCATCACCTCGCCGTGGCCTCGTCGTCGTCGTCGTCGTCGTCGTCCGGGGTCCCACTCTCACGCGGCCAGAGCACATGTGCGGTGCGAACGATGACTCCACACTGACGACCCGAGGCTTCCCCCCTTCCCTCTTCCCTCCCCGCCACGCAGACTCGTACAGGCACGCATGTTTGGGCGAGTGGTGGGATGGCTCGTGGCTCTCGACCCATTGGCCCTGCAGGGACTCTTCAGGCGGTCGGTTCCTCTCCGTACCCAATGCCGGAGTAGGTAAGTACGAGTTGATAGGGATGGCCGTCACGATCGATCTCCTACATACGGATACTCATCCATACATCCCAGCAGCGATCCTCGCGAAGTGGTGACTGGAGGGGGTGAGGGGGTCGACCGACCAAAAAAAAAAAAAAAAAAAAAAGGGCACTCAAATCAAGCCCCCTTGTCTGACACGGCAATAAACTTCTTAGCCGCGGGGACTATTTGCTGCCGTGCAGCACAGCAGTGGAGACGCAGAGACGAGCTGAGCCGGCGAATGGGACGAGTCCTCGGTGCCTCTCCCTTCCCCTTTCCAGCGGGAGCTGCTACGATGCCACCGCAAATCGCCCCGAGCTATACTCGTACAGAGTCCCCACTCCCCCCTACGCCCCCCTTTGCGGCCTGTCAATAAGACAACCCTGTCAACGGCCCGCTCCATTGGCTCACAGGCTAGATTGACAAGGCCTGATTCGAGCAGTAATCGGAAAAGCAAGCGGCCCGATTGGCTGCCGGGGGGGGACTGTGGCAACCTGGCGTGCGTGGCTGGCGATCCGCCCTGGGATGCTCATCATTCTCGTCTCGCTACATCCATAGCCGTCCCTGCGAGTATCGTACATGCCTGCTCATACTACCGAGTAGTGTCCGTCGTTGTCGTCGTTGTCGTCGACGTCGTCGACGTCGTGGTTGTCGACCTTGCACAAGTACGAGTAGGGGACAACTCGGGCAGAGAGTGCTTCTGCTCTCGGCTGTTCATTTCTTTCTCAAAGATTTTTCCTTCCTCTTGCCGCGGGACGATCGATCTACCGATACTCGTACGGATACACAAACAGCCACGACAACGACGACGACGACGACGACAGGCGGCACACCAAAGCAGTGACGCCGCGTCCCTCCACCCCCCAGAAAGGGACAAATGCAGCCAGCACATGCGGCTGGATGGATCGTAGCCACCGGCTAGGGCCGCGGGCTAGCCCCTTGTAGTTGATGAAGAACCAGGACGGCAGCTGAAATCCACCCCAGGGCCTCCGTGCCTCCCCACATTGGCCCAGCCCTGTGCTTTGGGTTGCTGGTGGCAGGGGTGAGGAGGAGTGGAGGAGGAAAAAGAAAAGAAAGATGGAAAAACGTAGGTACGAGCACTGGTACTGCGGCGCTGCGAGTCCGGATATCGTAGGCCCTCCTCATCACCCCTGTGGTCCTGTCCTCCCTTTCGATAGCGGCCGACGAGACCCGGCAGAGAGGCTGAGACACCAGAGTGGCCCGATCCATCACCTACCTACCATGGCACGAGCACGAGTACTCGTGCGCTTTGGGTCCGTCACCTCGTCGTGGGCTGGTGGTGTGAGTGCTTGTCTCACTCCATCTCGAGCCAATCTCAGCCTCTCCGGGCTTGTTGCTCCTGGCCTTCCCTCCTGCCCTTGTCCACCGCTCCTCGGCGGCCACCTAGACGGAACAATTCTCGTACAGGGCGGTCGACAGTGGCCCGGGAGATGGGTGCGTACCCGTAGGCCGCTGAAGCCATGCGTCCAGCCAGCCATCCAGCCAGCCAGCCAGCCATTGTCCCGAAGGAAGTGGTAGTACAGAAAGGGGGGAAAAAAAGCCATGCGGGGAGGCACTTGCATACCCGTACACACCGATGGATGGCTTTCCAGACCAACGTCACCGCCAGATAAGGTCATCCTGCCCTGCGCGCCTGCTTACCAGACGAGCACGCCTCCGTAAGCCGGCCGCCCCAGAGACGACAAGCTCCTCATGCAAGCACGCCGTCGATCTCATGGGCCCTAGCGTCGTCACTCTGTCGAGCCAATACCCCGCCAAGGGGGGGTACGGGGTTTTTTTGTATAGTGCGAGTAAACGCACGAGAGAACGTATGGTTGCACGTGCACACACACACACACACACGTAGACCGCGGAGTACTTGTATGTGCTCGCCGTGATCGTGGAGCAGAGCAGACCGCAGACGGGCCGTGATACTCCGCAACCAGTACGAGTAGAGGAGACCCCTTCTCTTGCTGGCTGAAATCTGGCTGGATATGTCATTTCCGCGCCAAGATGGGCCGCGGCCACCCAGCAAGGTCTGCATTGGTCTCAAGACTAAGCAGCCGGGGCCCGCATCCACCAAGCAGAAGCCTCCGATTTGTGATGTGTGCTCAGAAGCTCGGGGGAGCCGCCTACCTAGTTTGCGCGTAGTGCACAAGAGCCACGCCGGGAGCCCGCCGATCACCGCCGGCCTATGATGTACTCGTGCGTACGAGACGTGCGCGCGCGCGCTTGCAAGCATACTCGTGCGTGGGCTGGATAATCTAATGAGCGTGTCTCTTCCGTGGGTTCTTTGCCTCGGCGTTGCTGCTGCTGCTGCTACTGCTGCTGCTGCTACTGCTGCTACTACCGATGGGTGCCCATTGGGACTTGGGGGGGGGGGCTTGCTTGGGCGTGCTCGTGTGTGTTGACCTGGGTGGCTCACATTTTGTTTGTGTCTGCTGCTGCTGCTGCTGCTGCTGCTGCTTAAAGGGTCACGGCTTGCTGGCTCTGTCCAACCACACGCCTCGGCTTCTCTCCTACTCGCACTCCCCCTCTGGCGGCCTCTAACTGCCTACCACCTTACGTATCCCACTCTCCAGACCTTCTCTCTCCCTCCCCCCTCCCTTCCTCTCCTGTATAATTCAACCTCTGGAAAGCAACTCCCAGACCTTGCCGCCTCTTGAGGTTCTTGGTTTCCCTTTCCACCACCACCCTCCCCACGCCTGTACTATCTTGATACCCCCTCCTTTTTTACACAACTAATACCACTTCTCTCGTGATCATGGGAGGAGACGGCAAGACCAACGGGGCCGCGGCCAGCGAGTCGAGCAGCACCACCGTGGGCAAGTCGGCGGCGACGGACGGCGGGCCGACGATGAAGCAGAAGCCGGCGCCGCTGCCCAAGGCGGACCGGCAGGGCGTCGACGCCGCGTTCAAGCAGTTTGGGCAGATGATGCACGCCTCGCGCACGCCGGTGCCCACGCAGATGCACGACGGCACCACGCTGGGCGTCTTTAACAAGCGCAAGGTCACCAAGGACCTGAAGACGCTGAAGAAGAAGGGTAAGTTCTCTTTTTTCTGAATATCCATGTCACTATTCTTGTCACCATCTGTTCTGCGAGCGGTGAGCTCAGACTGAGGGGGGGAAACACGACAACTACGCACCTCGGAATACAATGCTGACTTGGTGACCTCTGCAGACTGGCAAACCATCATTGCGCTGGTCAAGAGCAAGCTCAAGGGCGAGCAGGTGATTGACGACAAGACGATGATCATGGAGAAGACGATCCAGGTGGTGGCGGGCCTGCCGAGCAACTCGCGGCTGCGGGAGGAGCTGACCAACAACTTCATCGACGAGCTGTGGAACACGCTGGACCACCCGCCGCTGCTGTACACGGGGGAGAAGTTCATGTACCGGCAGCCCGACGGGTCGTGGAACAACCCGATGAACCCGATGCTGGGGGCGGCCGGGTCGACGTACGCGCGGACGTGCCGGCCGTCGGTGGTGCCGCTGGGCGCGCAGCCGGACCCGTCGCTCATCTTCGAGACCATCATGCGGCGCAAGGAGTACACCAAGCACCCCAACAACGTGTCGTCGGTGCTGTGGTACTGGGCGACGATTGTGATCCACGACCTGTTCTGGACCGACTACGCCGACATGAACAAGACCAAGACGTCGTCGTTCCTCGACCTGTCGCCGCTGTACGGCAGCAACCAGGAGATGCAGGACTCGATCCGCACCTTCAAGGACGGCATGATGAAGCCCGACACGTACGCCGACAAGCGCCTGCTGGGCATGCCGCCGGGCTGCTCCGTGCTGCTCATCATGTTCAACCGCTTCCACAACTACATCGCCGCCAACCTGGCCGCCATCAACGAGAACGGGCGCTTCACGCCGCCGTCGCCGGCGCTGCCCGAGGACAAGGCGGCGGCCGCGTGGGCCAAGTACGACAACGACCTGTTCCAGACGGCGCGCCTGGTCACGTCGGGCATGTACATCAACATCACGCTGGTCGACTACGTGCGCAACATTGTCAACCTCAACCGCAGCAACACGACGTGGACGCTGGACCCGCGCGCCGAGATGGGCCGCGACGCGGGCACCAACAACCTGACGGAGCGCGGCACCGGCAGCATGGTGTCGGCCGAGTTCAACCTGTGCTACCGCTGGCACTCGTGCATCTCGGACAAGGACGACAAGTGGATCCAGGAGTTCTTCGGGTCCATGTTCGGCAAGGACCCCAACGAGCTGACCACCCAGGACATGATGATGGGCTTCATGAAGTTCGACAAGAGCATCCCCGAGGACCCGGCCGAGCGCACGTTCGGCGGCTTCGCCCGCGGCGCCGACGGCCGCTTCGGCGACGACGAGCTGGTCGCCTGCATCTCGGACGCCATCGAGGACTGCGCCGGCTCCTTCGGCGGCCGCAACGTCCCCGGCGCCATGAAGCCCGTCGAGATCCTCGGCATCCTGCAGGGCCGCAAGTGGAACGTCGCCGGGCTCAACGAGTTCCGCAAGCACTTTGGCCTCAAGCCCCACACCTCCTTCGAGGACATCAACTCGGACCCCGAGATTGCCAGCTCCCTGCGCAACCTCTACGAGCACCCGGACTTTGTCGAGCTGTACCCGGGTCTGGTGGCCGAGGAGCGCAAGGAGCCCATGGTACCGGGTGTCGGCATTGCGGTACGTTTGTGTGAAGAAGACTGACAAGAACCCGTCTCGTCACATTTTCCTCTCCCCTTAATTCCACCTGATGATGTACCTTAAATCCACTGTACCCCTGACTGACATGATGCTATACTCACAGCCCACCTACACCATCTCGCGCGTCATCCTGTCCGACGCCGTGTGCCTGACGCGCGGCGACCGCCACTATACGACCGACTACAACCCGCGGTACCTGACGTCGTGGGGCTTCAACGAGGTCGCGTACGACCTGGAGATGAACCAGGGCTGCGTCTTCTACAAGCTCTTCATCCGGGCTTTCCCCAACCACTTCAAGGACGACTCGGTCTACGCCCACTACCCCATGTGCGTGCCCAGCGAGACCAAGAAGATCCTCACCGACCTGGGCCGCGTCCAGGACTTCAGCTTCGAGCGGCCCTCCGGCGCCCGCTGCCGCCCCGTCAGCGTCACCACCTACGCCGGCGCCCAGCACGTCCTCGCCAACGCCGACAAGTACAACCTGGCCACCCGCGACGGCCTCGCCTTCCTCCGGGACGTCGCCGGCGGCGCCGCCGCGCCCGGCCAGCAGGGGGCCTTTGCCGCCGCGGCGCACGTCAAGCCCGAGTGGCTGGCGGGCGTCAAGAGGTTCTACGCGCAGGCGACGGACCGGCTGCTGCAGGAGCAGAGCTTCGAGATGGCCGGCGCGCACTTTGTCGACGTGGTCCGCGACGTCGGCAACGCGGCGCCGACGCAGTTCGCCGCGGCGCTGCTGCGGCTGCCGCTCAAGACGGCCAAGAGCCCCAAGGGCGCCTTCACGCAGTCCGAGCTGTACATGGCCCTCGCCGTGCTCAACATCTGCATGTACACCGACGTCGACCCCGTCAAGGCCTTCCCCATGCGCCAGGCCGCCCGGGCCATCACCCACCAGCTCGGCAAGCTGGCCGAGGCCAACGTCAAGGCCGCCACCGGCCTGTTCGCCCCCAAGCCCGACGGCGACGTCTCCGCCTACGGCCTCGAGCTGATCAAGGAGCTCAAGAAGGCCGGCCTGAGCCCCTACGACATTGCCTGGGGCCAGTTTGTGCCCGCCGCCGCCGCCGTGGTCCCCAACGTGGCCGAAGTCGTAAGTTTCTTCTTCCTCCTCCCTCCCTCTCGTCTCTTTTTGTTTGTCTGTCCCGACACGACAAAGAGAAAGAGAAGAAGAAAAAAAGATCCCCGAGCTCCGCTGACCTCGATGGGATCTCTCCAGTTCGCCCAAGCCGTCGACTTCTACTTGACGCCCGTCGGCGCCAAGGCCCTGCCCGAGCTGCAGTCCGTGGCCAAGCAGGCCTCGTCGGCCGACACCGACGCCCGCCTGTTCGGCTACGTGATGGAGGGCGTCCGCCTGGCCGGCAACATCGGCGGCTTCCGCGAGGCCGCCTCCGACGACGTCATTGGCCAGGACGACGGCAAGCTATCCGTCAAGGCTCAGGACCGCGTGTCCATCAACTTTGTGCGTTCTCTCACCCCTCTCCCCCCTGATTTCCTCCTAAGAATTCATCCCCGGCACAACTACGAGTGTACTTTTTTGCTGACACCCCGCGCGCGCAAACAGGCCAAGTCCTTCACCGACCCCGCGCACTTCCCCGACCCGCTCGAGGTCAACCCGGCGCGCCCGCTCGGCGCCCTGGCCGACCTGGTCCTGGGGCCCCAGGCCGCCCTGGGCCGCGACGTCGCCGTCGCCGCGCTGACCGAGATGGCCCGCTCCGTCTTCCGCCTCAAGGGCCTGCGCCGCTCCCCCGGCCCCAGGGCGAGCTGAAGCGCGTCGCCCGCCCCGAGGGCCACCTCGACGTCTACATGCGCGAGGACCGCGGCGCCTACTTCCCCTTCCCCTGCACCATGAAGATCTGCTGGGACATGTAGGGAGGGGACTGAGACCTTTTTTGGGCTCACAGCTACTTTGCCAGAGGAGGAGGAAAGGCCGTTGTGTGTATGTGTGGTGTGTGTGTGTGTGTGAAAAAGTCCCGATGAGAGAGACATGGCTTGCAGCAAGAAACCTGCGTTTCCTTATTTCTTCTTTCTTCCTTCCTAAGATACCAACTTTTGTCCGCTTACGCCTGGACGACACCGATCGAGATGGGAGCAGTAGCTCTCGCCCGCGCGTCTCTGGGTTGCGGATCAAACATCCACACCGTTGTGCGCGCCCGCCGTCAATTTTCGATTTTTGTTCTCACAGCCTTGCCTGGTCCCGTTCATGTCTCGCCTCGGGGGCCGTCTGATGCAATCGTGACGTCGTAGTAAACACATTGCTGTGACCAAAGGCCTCAGGTGCCTTTATTGCTCAGGAAGCACAACAACGACTGATGGGACTTGCTCCGTGCTTCGCCAGTGGAAGCCGTATGCCGATGTTCACGCATTACCATTACACCAGCGTCCTCGCAGACCAACCCAGACAAGTAGCATTGAAGATCTCTCGAGTGACATCACCCATCACCTCAATCACGTAGTCTACCAGTCCTCGTACGAATATCTCGAGTCCCCCGTAGCCAGCATCAGTCCCGGGAGTCGGGTGGCCGCCCCCAGCAAACCTGCCCACCCACCCTAGTCCCCCTTCTGCCTCCCATCCCACGACGCAAGGGAGAGCCTGGGCCACGTCACATCCTCTCGTACGGGAGCACGACGAACGGGCGGCGGGCGGCATGGCGTTAATGCACGCCTCGTCCGGTTCCCCACCTCCTGGCAACGGACTCGCCCGTGCTACTCCGTAGCGGGCGGGCGGTAGTACGAGTCGAGTACAGACTCCCCTCACCCCTCCCGGGCCCAGCTCCGCGCGCACAGCTGAAAAAATAAATTGGCTTTTTCGTGACGGCACCGTAGCGCCGGCCCAGTCACGAGCGAGCCAGATGCTGCTCCCTGGACAGATTTAAGGCCGGGCTGAGATGCGAGTATAACACCGCCGGACTGGGATAGGCCACGCCGTCACGTCCAGAGGCACACACACACCACTCGTACCTCCCTCCCACCCATCCAGTTTCCCTCTTTCGTGAATATCCCGGGACACACCGGCATTGGTGAGGGGGGGGGGGGGGGGTGAAGGGAGGGGGCTGATTCCCAGCCGCCGGCCGTGCGCCGATCCAATGACACAGCCCACGCGGTCAAAGGGCGGGCGCTACGACGGGCTAGAGTTTTCTTGATTTGCGGAGTAGTTTACATGTACTCGAATGCCCCTTGGCGCCGTCCAGATCTCGATATATCCGTCCGTCCATTGCCGGTGGCTGGAGTGGGTACGAGTACTTGTGAAGCCGGCCGCGGCAAAAGCAATTCCCCTCCATCACGGGGCCCTTGAAAGGCGCGAGAAAAAAAAAAAAAAGTAATTCACCCTCAGAGGCCCTAGCGAGAGTACAGCAACCAGGGCCCCGGGGGCCCTTCGTGTCCAGTCCGCCCGCCACCAGCAGTTCAGTTCGCGTACGAATATGTGTCCATGTACGATAGTTCAATCTTTCAGCCCAGTCTGATGAGTACGAGTAGTCCGGCCGTTCAGCCCGGCGGCACCAGCAGTCCAGTAGTTCGACGGGAGTACCCGCGGGCACGAGTGTACGGTCTGGTAGCGTGGGCCTTGGCTCTGATGCTCGCTTTGATGCTCGCCCGCTTTTGTGTTTGGCGGCGACTCTCACAACCCCGGCGCTCTCATTTGTCGCGCTTGTCACTGGACCACAACACACGACAGGGGCAGTCTCTTGCATAAAGCAGTCTTGAGTTGTGCTCAGCGCCACACTCGACCGTGGCGCAGTTGCAAAGATACAAATGAAAGGAGATGGTGGCTTTCCAGGGACGCAGTGTTGTGCTCGGTAAAAGAGAAGGACCGTCGCAGAAAGCAGGGCACCTTGTAAAGGTTGAGAAGATAGAGTGTCATGGAAGAGCAGTGTCAGGGTCTTGCGGGTGTGAATTTGTCTGGTCTCACGCCTGACAGTGTCTACTTCACGTGTTGACCACGAGTACCTGCCGCCGAGAGGAGGGCATCGCTAGTCCGCACTGCAGGTTGATGTGGTGATCCCACTTGCTCTTACGCGTCAAGCCGACTCTCTCCACTACTGCATTCTCGTAGGCCTTATCGTCGGTGTTCCGCCTTGGGTTTGAACCTCTACACATAACGACCAGCGGATAGTCAATCCTCGAGACATAGCTCCAGAGTCCGGCCCTGGAGATTAGGACATGGCGGCCGCAGAATACAGTCCTGACCTGCAGAGGGGAATCCTGAGCCTCGAAATCATGGCTGATAGCAGGGGAAGTGCTCGTAATGAACCAGCAAGAATGTACTCGTACACCTGTAAATACCCACCTACCGAAAGCATCCCAGACGCCAGGACGGCCTGGCGAGATCACAAGCGGCAGCGGTAGACCCGATCTTCGCCTCAAAGACACGACTGCGAGCTGCGAAGCAGTCACTCGGTCTTAGCACCGCGCCGACTGTAGACCTGGGCCAGGCAACGGATTAAGTATTACATGAGAACGAGTAGTAACGAGCGCCGACATGGCAACCCGTGGACACTCCCTTTCCCAGACTCAACATCCTGTTCCCCTCGCTGGCTTGGTCACAGCAGCATTCGGAATGGTCGCTACTTCTTACAGGACGACGACTACAGGGCAAAGACGTCAAGATGCGATGAGCACCACACAATTCGGGGAAATAAATACAACCCAGGCCAGACACTATGTCCGCCCCTCAAAGTCAGACGTGGCAGCGGCCAGTAGGGTATCAGCCTCGAGATGGTGCGAGAAGTAGCTAAAACGTCAAGGTGGTACTGGCTTCCTATATCCGTAGCTACCTGTACAAACTCATGCCAAACCGGCGGCCCGCTCGCAGCAGCGCCTGGCATGGCCGTCCTCCTTAAAGCGCGATTCCAAACAGCGAAGCAATCACCAAGTCTCCAAACCGTGGTCGTGGATATTACAAAGCGTTCACTCGCGACCCGAGCTCAGACGCTGCAGCGGCTCGCACAGTCACTCGCAGCAGCGGCTGGCATGACGGGTCCTCCTCAAGACGCGATTCCGAGCAGCGACGCGATCACCCACACGAGTCCAGAGATCATGATTGTGCATACGACTGGGTCCATCCCGGGTCAGACGCTGCGCTGCAGTGGTCAGTCACTAACCCCCTAGACTGACCGAAATCAGCCGCCAATTGCGCTGCCATGACAAGTAGGCGTTGTGCAAAAACATTTATAACCTTGAAATAAATCACCAATCCGCCCCACGAGCTCAGATACCGCATTGCTCGGGGGATTCCGACTTTCAAATATAGTGACGAGCAGGCAAAGGCGTCAACATGATAGTAACACAATATATTCGTGGATATATACAATTCCCAGGCCAGACACCAGGTCCACCCTGCAGAGTCAGGAACAGTAGCCGCCGGGTTCCCCTTCTACCACATATCTACAGCCTTTGAAAACGCCCTTCCCTTTCACCTCACAACGCCTTCCCCTTTCACTAATTACTTCCCTCCCCAGAACGCCTCCCTCTTATACCGCGAGTCTCTCCGACAGAACGCTCCCTCCTGCTTCTGTCCACCTCCCAGCTTGAAGACCCCTTTTGCTATGTACCCTCCTACCAAGACGCCTTGGCCAGGAACCCGTCCGGATTCTGCCTCACAAAATACTTCCTCCCCTCGTCGATGAGCAGCAGCCCGAAGCCAAAGGCGAACGGGAGGAACCAGTGCTCGACGGGGACGCCGGTGGTGCCCAGGACGGGCTGCAGCTGCGGGATGTACAGCCAGATGATGGCCATGACGAGGGCGAAGAGGATGGCCGGGAAGATGTACCAGTTGTTGGTCTTGGGGTTGAACAGGGGCGGGTGCTGGAAGATGCTCAGCTTGCGCGTGCGGACCGCCATGACGTTGAACCATTGCCTGGCACTCTTGTTAGCCTCTCCAGGTTCGAATCCCTACCCCCCCCCCCTCTCTCTCTCTCTCTCTCTCTTGCTTCCTTGAACTCAAACCCTCCCTCCCTCGACGCGACAGGGCAGAAACTTACATAACCACCAGGTTGACAAAGTAGATGGAAGAGGCCTCATTCAGCTTCTGGGCGTAGTAGGCCTGGCCGGCCTCGTCCGTGTAGCCCGGGATCTGGCCGAAGGACATCCAGATGGACGAGAAGGGGATCCCGTTGCGCTGCAGGTACCAGTAGGCCATGGCGAACGAGCAGATGGACTCGATCATGCCGAGCACGCCGTACGCGTAGACGATCAGCTGCCAGTTGACCAGGCGGTCCTTCTTGGTGTTGCGCGGCTTGCGTAGCATCACGTCCGCCTCGGGCTTCTCGTACGACAGGACGGTGGCGGCGGCGCAGTCCGTGAAGCAGCTTTAGAGACGATAAGCAAAAGAAAAGGTCAGAGCAAAAAAAAAAAGACTCGTCTTTCCGCCTTCGAGGCTCGGGGAGGAAGGAGGGGGGATTCAGCACCACGTACCAGATGATGATCATGAGGAAGGAGGACAGGATTTGGGGGATGCCAAAGGCGACGTTGGTCAGGACGGGCCAGAACTCGGAGAAGGAGCCGGCGGGCAGCAGATAGATGATGACCTTCTTGAGGTTGTCAAAGACGACGCGGCCGTACTGGACGGCCTCGACGACGGAGGAGAACGAGTCGAGCAGGACCATGTCGGCGGCCTCGATGGCAATGTCGGAGCCGCTGCCCAGCGCGATGCCCACGTCGGCCGCCTTGAGCGACGGCGCGTCGTTGACGCCGTCGCCCGTCATGCCCACGATCCCGCTCGACTTCTGGAACTCGCGCACGATCCGCAGCTTCTGCTCCGGCGTCGTCCGCGCGAACACAATCTCCTCGTACTCGGTCAGCACCGTCCACTGCGCCTCGCTCATCGTCATCAGCTCCGGGCCGCTCAGCACGACCGCCTTGCGCGCGACGGGCTTCTCCTCCTCGCTGGGCCCGCCCCGGGGCAGGTCGGCGATGCCGTGCACCTGGTCCGTGGGCAGGGTCACGATGCCCGCGTCTTGCGAGATGGCCAGGGCCGTGAGAGCGAAGTCGCCCGTGACCTGGGCTGGCGTTAGCATCACATGTGACCACACCCGTTCGTGGTCGTCGTCGTCGTGGTCATGGTCGATCGACGGGAGATATATAACGCTTCCCACTCACCATGAAGAAGCGGATGCCGGCGCCGCGCAGGGTCGAGACGACGTCCTTGATCTCGGGGCGCAGCGGGTCGACCAGCGCCACGATGCCGACGAGGGTCAGGCCCGCCTTGGCCTCCTCGTTGATCTCGTCCTCAAAGTCGCCGGTGCCGGGCTGGTTCCGCAGCTGCCCGTGCGAGACGATCTTGCGAGCCAGCAAGATGCAGCGCTTGCCCTGGCTGCTGTAGGTGTTCTTGGCCGCCTCGAACGTGGCGCGGGCCTCTGCGTCGAAGTCGCACGTCGTGCCGTCTTTCGAGATGTACCGCGCGATGCGGCCCATGAGGACGTCAGGGGCCCCCTTGATGGTGAGAAGACTGGACGACCAAAGGAAAAAAAACAGTCAATAGGAGTGCACAGCCAGGTCAATGACCATGCAGAGAAAAACACAGGGGAAAGAACTCACGTGTCTCCATCACCAAAGGACCTTCCCTCCTCTTCTGTGAGCGTGGCGGGCAGGTGCTCCCTCCTGAACATGGAAAAGGTGCGGATCATGAACTTGTTCTTGCTGTTGAAGGCCAGCTCGTACGTCTTCTGCCAGCTCTGGCGCATGTCCTGGACGGAGCCCATCCTCTCCGAGAAGCGCAGGATGGCCTGGTCGGTGGCGTCGCCGAAGACGCCCCTGTCCTCGACCGGCCTGTCCATGGTGGCCATGTCGAACTCGGAGGCGTTGCAGAGGCCCGCCAGGGCTCGCAGCTGGTCCAGGGCCCCCGAGACGCCGGAGCGCTTGTCGGCCGCCCCCTTGCGCAGCTCGGACAGGGCCTCCTCGGTCGACAGCTTGCGGTCGCCAATGGTGCACTCGGTGACGGTCATGCGGTTCTGTTGTTGTCAGTCAGCTGGGCGTGTCCAAGGAACGAATGTACACGACGTGATTTGTTTTGGCGTGGAGAGGATTCCCCAGCGACGGCGGCGGCGGCGGCGGCGGCATACCTGAGTGAGGGTGCCGGTCTTGTCGGAGCAGATGACGGACACGGATCCCAGGGTCTCGACGGTCTTGAGCGACTTGCACAGCACCTGCTCGCGCTTCATGATCTTGGCCGTGATGGTCAGGCCCGCCGTGACGGCGATGGGCAGGCCCTCGGGGATGAAGGCGACGGCGATGCTCACGCAGCTCACAATGAGGCTGGGGACGCTGATGAAGCCCGGGTGCTCCCTCTGCAGCCACGCGCCCCAGAGGATCAGGACCACGACGATCATGGTGATCATGATGGTGCAGATGAAGCCGACAAAGATGAGCACCTCCTTCTCGAGGGTCGTCAGCTTGGCCTTGGGCGTCTGGGTGAGCTGCGCGATGCGCCCGAAGACGGTGCGGTCGCCGGTCGCGACGACGAGGCCGGTGCAGGCGCCCGAGACGCAGTACGTGCCCTGCAGGCCGACGTTGCGCGTCTCGAGGTAGTTGTCGTCGGTGTGGTGGACCGTCGCGGCCAGCGGCAGCGACTCGCCCGTCAGGATGGCCCTGTCGAACCTGGCGTCGCTCGAGACCTGCAGGAAGCGCATGTCGGCCGGCAGCTTGCTGCCCGCCTTGACGAAGACGATGTCGCCGGGGACGAGCTCGGGCGCGGGCAGCGACACCTGGCTCGCGTCCCGGAGCGTCAGGGCGTCCTCGGGCAGCATGTTCTTGATCGAGCTCATGACCCGCGAGGAGCTCCAGTCCTGGTAGTAGTTGAAGCCGGCCTGGATGAAGAAGACGGCAGCCAGGACGACGGCAAGGGCCTGGGAAGGGAAAATCCCATCTCGGTCAGAACATAATCACCACACCACTCCTTGCTCGTGCGAGCGGACCCCGCCACTTACCAGGTTGGCCACCGCCGGGTTGGGCTCGCCGAGGGGCTTCCAGGAGATGAAGACGAGGACGGAGCCGACGAGCAGGATCGGACCGAAGCCCTTGAAGAAGTAGCCGAACCATCTGCCCAAGGCGTCCGACTTGGGAGGCGTGGGGGCGTTGGGGCCGTACTCCTTGACGCGCCGGGCCACCTGCTCGTCCGAGAGACCCTCGTTGACGGAGGAGGAGAGTCGGCGCAGGGCCTCGTCTGTCGAGATGGTGTGCCAGTCGAGTTCGGACAGCTCTGGGTAGCGGGTGTGGTGTCAGACAAACCTCCCTCGACGCCGAGCTCGCCGCCCCGGGTCCGGCTCAGGGGCGGGCGTGGTCTGCTTGTTCTAGGCACTTACCTTTGGTCGTGCTGGCCGCGTGTTTCGTCTTCTCGGCCACGGCGAGGTCTTTCTGCTTCGACTCGGAGATGTCGAAGGAGCTGTGTGTCACTCGAACGTCAGCAGCCCGTCGCCCGTCTTCGCCCGACTGGGGGATACACGAAACGAGCACGCGCTCGGACGAGAGACTTACACGGTGCGGTACTGGACGGGGAGGGCCACCGAGGGGTCGACCTCACGGCGCGAGCGCACGCTCCGGATGGACATGGAGCTGTTGGACAGTCGGCGCTGGAGCTGGCCGCTGCGGCGCGGCACGGCAGCCTCCTCGTCGCCCCAGCGGACGCGGTCGGTCGTGGTGGCTTCCCATTTCGGGTCGTAGTCCGACTCGTTGTCCATGATTTCGGGCTTGACACGGGCAGTTGTACGTAGATATCGGTCAGGGGAGACAGAGCGAGAGGGAGAGGAAGAGAAAGAGAGAGAGAGAGAGAGAAAGTGTCAAGAATCAAGGAGAAGAAGAAAAAGAGAAAAACACCAATCGCGATGATGACGATGCTGCTGCCGGTGGAGTACCGAGAAAGAAATAGAGATGGAGAGTATATATCACAGAGTCCGCGCACTTGGAGGGAGCAAGCAGGCAACAGAGGCGATGCCGATGCTGGACCTCAAGGACGACAGACGAGAGTAGGCCTACTGCCAAAAGTTGGTCGGGATGGAATCAGGAAAGCATGGGTCAGTACAGTCAGAGGAGGGACGGCCGGTGCCCGTCGACCTTTTTCTACGAGAGGGCCCCGTGGGAGAGAGCGGGAGCGGGAGCGAGGAGTGAGGCGCGCCTTGGACGAGGCACGGAGGCAACGGAGAGTGAGGGCGCACACTGTCTGGTGTATGGCGACCGAGTCGCAGTCCACAGTGCCGAGCGCAGTCGGCGTACATGACTACTACCTAATAATACACCTACCTTATTACCTATACGTACTTGCCCAAAGCCCGGCTCCCGCGCCAGTCAGCTTGTACCGTACATAACCTCAGCCAGCTAGTGTCGTCACGTTGGATGTCCTGCGTTCCAACAAAACACACGGGATATGAGGGCAAGGCCCTTGCTCGCAGATGGCTTCCTGGGCGGGATGGAAATTCGCGCACCGGTTTGGGAAAGGCAGGCAGGCCGATAGACAGGCACACCACCGTGCCATCAGCGACAGCATCCAACGCACGCGAAGACTGCGGAAGATCCTGAGGGCACGGGGGCTGGCTGGCTGGCACGTCGGTTGCGGGTGCTGTGTGTCGGATGTGGAGATGGGCTGAGAGGTGTGGGTAGGTAGGTAAAGAGAGAGAGAGGAGGTACAAGGAGAGATTCTTGTCTTGGAGGTATAGGTAAGGACGGGGCCGAGTATGGGAAACCTGGAGGCATAACAGCTGGCCCTGCCGCCCGGCACTCGAGGCTGCTAAGTGCCAGGGCAGCATGACAACCAGCAAGACTTGCCCCGACTTGTCGATTCCTGCCGGCCTAACTTCGTTCTTGTTCTAGGGGAGGGAAGCGGGAAGGGGATGTGCCGGGGACCTGGAGGGGGGGGCGGCCTCTTTCACACCTCAGACCGTCCATAAGTAGGTAGACAGTCCGCAGACAGTCCACAGACACATCCACAGACACAGGCCGCTGGCCGCGGTGGGATAAGGTTTGCGCCGGGAAAAGAGGAGCAGGGCGAGGGGGCACGGTGAGGTCAAGCGGCGAGCCGCAGTGGCTGACGTCGATCGGGCAAGGATGCGACTGACAGGGCTCATTCGTCGGGTCGGGTTTAGTGTTGTAGAGGACGCGCGCAGGAAGGCCGACGAACCCTAAGAATACCTGGTACCTACCTTGGTACCTTAGGTAACATTACAAGCCTCCAAGACGAAAGACAAATAAGCTAGGAGGTAAGGTAGAGTGGTGACAGACCCCTGAATCGTCGGCGCATGGCCCCGAAAGCCGCTTTCGGCCCCACCGCACGTGGCGTCTCCGTCTTGCCGGAACCCTTACGATGCCTGCTCCTCTCTTATGATTACTTGTAAACATACCTGTGTACGTTACTCGTGGGAGGAGCCAGCCCGAAGCAGACCGAGCGGGAGGACCCAGGCGTGCCAGGCGAGGTGAGGCGAGGCGAGGCGAGGCGAGGGAAACGCACTACTCGTACCCATCTCATGGGTAACTAACTTAGCATCCACGCCAGAGAATTTTTCTGACACGGGCACCATGTTGGTATCCGCCCGGCGTGGCGTGGCGTGGAGGATTTCCCCTCCCACCATGATGGAGTCTCTCATTGCCTACCTACCTCCTTACCTCCTGCCTGTCTGTCCGTACGGGTGCCTCGACGAAACGCGAGGTCGCCCTGCAACGCTTTTGTCTCACGACAGCCCACGTTCCTGGCCCAGGCTAACTTGGTGGAGGTGTTGCTCACATATAAATAGATTTCCCACAGGGGGGGGGGGCGAACCCGAGGGGCTTCCTCGTTGACAGGTACGAGTAGGTGGGTTACTTGGCTGTCGGTCTGTCTGCCTGTTTGTCTGTTTCTCCTCCGCCGCCCATCATCATCACTGCTCCTCCTCTCGACCCGTCCGTTCTTCTGCTCTCGTCTTCAAATGACTATCAGTCTCTCACCTGCAGGCCGACAGCCGAGCCTCTCTCGAGGGTTCAGCTCAGCTGCTGTCCACGGTGGGTGGCTGCGCGAGGTGACGTGACGTGACGTGCCACGACACGACGAGACAAGACGAGACCAAACAAGACCGTCCTGATTCTCGTGACTGGATGCACGAACTATTCAATTTGCGTACCTAGTAACAGCCGAGGTAGGGGTAATAGGGCAGGGCACATGTAGCACTTACTGAAGAAACATGGATGACATGACAGACCCGCCTCTGACAGACAGACCCGCCCAGGACCGGCCAGCTCCGACAAACCCTGATGACACTCTGACAGCCCGCCCCCCCCTTATCTTATTAGAAGTTGACCCTCAATATTCACTCGGTCTGGCACTCGTACAGGCACTTGCAGAAAAAAAACAGCATCAGAGAGGAAAAAAAAAAAGACGAAAAATAAGCTGTGGTCTGTGCCTCGCCGAGAGCACCGCCCCCTCCGCCTCTGCGTGGCCCCCTCCCCCCCTCTTCTCACTCGTACCGTGCGTGATGGGCCCGCGTCTGGCATAAACAGCCGGATCAGGAAGGGCTAGCCAGGAGATTGGCTCCCACCTCCCACCTCCCACGCCAATTCATATCTTGCTCCATTCTTATGTACTCCGTAGGAGAGGGCTCCCGTACGCCACGAGTACATACTCGCAGATGCTGTTATTCTCGTCAGGATGAGTATCCCGGGATTCCTCCACGAACGCACAGTCTGGCCATGCCGAGGCTTCTCTTTCCCCCCGCCCCCTTGCTCCTAAAATGAAGCACTTTTGGCCCCGGACGCTGACACGGGCTGTGCCGGCTGCTGCTGCTGCTGCTGCTGCTGCTGCCCGAAAATGCCTCAGCACACATTGATGCGATGGCCATGCGATGCCGCGAGGTGCCTACCAACCCCTTTGGCCTTGGCTCTGCGGTTCCAGCCTCGGGGCTGCTGCCCCCGACGGCTGAGGCTGCTGCCCCCGACGGCTGAGGCTGCTGCCCCCGACGGCTGAAGGACGGCCGTCCCGTGACGACGAGCCCCTTGGAAAATCCATCACTTGTGCTCCGTCCATGCTCCGCCCACCTGGGTCCCTCGCCTGTCCGTCCCTGTTGTATCGTTCTGGCGGCTCTAATCACACGTCTTCCCCTGCCCAGGTCCAGCCCATCCAGCCCTAATTCCGCCACACTTTCGGCAAAACCAAAGGGGGAGGGAAAAGAGGAAGACAAAGAAGAAGAAAGACTCTCGCCCCTCCCAGCTGTGCTGTGCAAATCAGCCCGCTCGCCTCCATATCCCACTCCTAAAGAACCGGACGTCCATGCCCCCCTTACCCCCTTCCCCTGACCTTCTCCCATTGCCGCGAGGAGGCGACTTGCCCGGGGGTTCGAAAATTCTCTTCGTTTGCGGACCGCCCCCAGCAAGTGCGCCTCTCCTCGTGTCGCTTCGCAGCAGGATGTCTCCGTGAACAGGATAAGTGAGCTATGGGCCCTAGATCATGTCGCGCTTCCGTCAGCTGTTAGTCGTCGCGAGCAAGCACTTTCTTCCGTGGCGGAGGGTGGGGGCCGTCGTCTCATGCCGTCCATGGGCTTTGCCTTTACTGCCGCGAGAGGCAGTTCCTCGTCAAAATTAGTGCGGATTGGCTCGGCTGCTCGCGAGTCTTCTGGCTGTCCCGGCCAGTGATCAGGGGAGGAAGAATCACAGCAGCCAGTTGCCGGGCTACGTGTCGTTCCCATGAAGCGCCAGCGAGCAACGCTGGTCTGAATACATGAACACGAAGGCTTGAGAGCCCGTCTGCGCTCATCACCAACCAGAACCTCCCATCTTTTGGAACCGGCAAGGACCCCTTTACCAGCATGACTCGTATGAGTTTGACCTCTTCAAGTCGACTGTCTGCCCACGGGCGCATCCCCGGTAGCATCGACGATGTCCTCACGCGACCTACCTTGTACGTACCTACCGACCAAGGCCTGCTCAGACCTGCTCAAGCTATACTGCCTGGCTGTCCAGATGGGCGACCCATAACCATGGCAGCTTTTGGGCATGGCAGAGGCGGAAGTCTGCGGTTTGTGGGTGATTCCAAGTTCCAGCAAGCAAGGATGTCTCTCTGCAAGTCTATAAGCTTCTATTGATAGCCTAGCGATGCCACATCCCCAGGACTACTCAAACCCGGTTCCGAGGCTGGTCTATGTAGGTACCTTAGCTAGGTCGTCTATGATACGTATCCATGTGTCGTGGGCCATCTTGATACGTTGGGTACCGTAGCCTTCAATACCTAACCTATGTATGAGTGTACTTTCATACCCCCATCTTGTCCCAAAGCTCCCGTCGCCAATCAAGCGGCCTCACCCCTTTTTCCAAAGCCATCTTGTCGACACCCACAGGAATAGCAGCAAGGCGTTAAAAAAGAAAAAGAGAAAAAAAAAGCGTGTGCCGGCTGCCCATCTCCCGCGGTCTATAAAGACAACCTGCCACCAGACGACCAGCACGGCTCTCTCTCTCGAGCAGCCTTCTCCCACCTCAGGCCTCGGATAGCTCCGAGTCGGACTCGGCCCCGCGGTCCGGCCTCCGGAGGCGGCCCAACTTGGCCTTCAGCTTGGACCAGAGCTTCCTGTCCGACGACGCGTCGGCGGCGCCCGTATGCCACTTCTTCTTGCCCGGCGCGACACGTGCAAGATCCTCGACGCCCGCCTGGAACTTCTCCTTGTCCGCCGCGGCGAGGTCCTCGACGCCCGTCTGCCGGATGATGACGGCCCGCGACAGCTCCCGCGCCCGCCGCGACCGCCCGAGGTCGGCGTACGCCCTGAACAGCTCGAACGAGATGTTGGCGTAGTTCTGCGGCGTCTTATCCGGCGGCATGTCCGAGCTCATCTCGGCCGCGGACCTCCCGGCAATCCACTCGTCGAAGGAGTCTGGTTTCCCCCTCCCGGAGGACTCGTCGCCGTCGAGGTAGCTGAGCAGCCACAGGCTGTACCTGGCCAAGTGGTCCGCGGACGGGTACAAGAGGGCCTCGCCCCCGCGTCTCAGGACCTCGGCCACCTGCTTCTCGTCCACCGGCCCCTTGTCCGTCTTCGCCTCCTCACCGGGCAGGGTCTTCGCCCAGGCCAGCTTGTGGGGGCGGTTCTCCCTCAGCGCGGTGAGCAGCGCGAGGAGCCCCTCCGAGGGCTCTTTCGAGAGCAGGTCCGCTGCGGCGCCGGAGGCGGGCCGCGCGGCAGCCAGGGAGCAGCTGGTGCAGGCGAGCGCGAGGAGGCGCAGGAGGCGCATGGCTGCTGCTGTTGCTGCTGCTGCTGCGCGGGTGCTGTTTCTGCGTGTGCGCGGGCGGGTTTTGTTAGTAGTAACGCGTGCGGTGGTGAGAACTGAGACCCAGGTGGGTTGCGGCGGAGGAGAGGGTGTAAAAAGTAGGGTGGAGCGGGCTGTCAGATCGATGTATGACAATAATCTTTGGGGAGAGCATTTGGAGCATTTTATAGCCAGTCGGCCGGGCTGTTTGATGGCGTTCTCCTTCAGAGCGAGAACCATCTGCGACACTACGCCTCGAGAAGGTGGGAGATCTCGTGGTGGTGGCGCGGCGGCGGCGACGGCGGTGGCATGTGTCTTTTCAGAATTGGAACGGGTCTCGCGATCGGGACAAGGAGTTCTCCGGGCGCCAAAGTGGAATCTGGGCTTGGCCGGTGAAATTCGCAGACTTGGGACGAGTTCGTACTGCGACTCGTTTCTTGTTCAGACTTGGATGTCGAGCAGCATGATGGCGACGATGATGACGATGCAGCGGCTACCTCTTGACGAGCCCGTTTTGTGATCGTCCCCAGCCAAACCACCACAGGTTACCAGTGCAGGTCAAAACATCAGATTTCTTGGTCCTGTCCCGCTGGACGACCGGTGGCCGTTGCCCTCGCGAGTCTCGAACGCGTCACCGTATCGCCCAACTTCCGGCTCTGGGGGCGCGCGCCATCTCGTCCAGCCAGCTTTACGCGGTGGCATCACTCTCGACAAGGACGGAAAAGCAAACTCACCAAGCCGCAAAACAAGAAAACTTTGCCGCTCCCTGGCCAGCTATTCCGGCCCCTCGGCCGGCGGGCAACGAACGGATTGGGCCGGATGGCATGTTCCGCCCGCCGGGGCGACAGCTCGCCAGGTCTTCTTTCACTGTCGGTCTCGGGTGGCGGCTCTGCTCCGGAAACAGCCAGCGGCTTGCCCCGAGCGACGCACTGTCGAGGGGGGGGGCGTCGCGTTCAGCCATTCACACGTCAAGCCAAGTAGGTGTGAGCAAGGCGTCGGGCAGCGTGATCAGAGCTGATCACTTGGAGAACACTGCAAGGTGGCCAGGCGGGATGACTTTTCTTTTTCCGATATCCAGGCTATTCTAAGAAGCAAAACCAGCCAACATTCTCTTCATACATGTATATGGGAACTATACATAGTAGGCGTCCAGCTCCTGTCCAGTCCAACTCCAGACAAACACAGCCCCATGGGGCTCGGCGCCAGTCCGCCGTGCCATCGTCGCTGTGTGTCCCTTCTCCGTTTCGGAACCTCCGCCGGAGGGAAGATCTTGCGCACGGCTTGGCCGGGGGCAGCTATGTCCATGTCCGTGTCAGCCGGGGACATGTTGGTAGATGGGTGCCGCCATGAGCGACGGAGCTTCATGGCAGCTGGAGCCGCCGTGACAGATGAGCACATCCAAGTGTGTAGGTTGGGCAAGGTATTTCAGATAGACTCACAAGCAGGTGTAGATGTATGCGTTTGCGGGCGAAGCAGGCCTGGAAGTGTGCGTTCGCAGGCGAGGCGGTCGCGATCCCCGGCACGAAAGGGGCCAGCAGCTCGGGCAGACGGGGCCGAGGAGCCGGGCGAGTCGCGGGCAGTATGTAGGATGAAAAAGGAGCAGGCGCTCCCATCCACCCACCCTACTGCTGCATGTACGAGTACAGCATGGGCGCCGTCTCGTCCGCGTCGGACCCGGAGCTCAGGCTGGGGCACTCCGACTCGTACCCGGCCTCGTGGTCGGCGCAGCGGCGGCACTGCTGACCCTCGCCCTCCGAGGAGGACTCCGAGCAGTCGGTCTCGTCTCCGTCAGCGTCAGCGCTGCCGAGGAGACGGGGGCCGTCTTCCGGCTGCTCCGAGCCGTATCCGCCCTCTCCCGATTCACCGTCGACGCTGCCCTCGTAGCTGCCGCCGCCGGCGGCCGTCGACGACCACCCGGCAGACGACGCGCGGTCGTCGTCATCATCGTAGTCCTCGTCCTCGTCGTCCTCGCGGGCCCGTCGCAGGAAGCAATAGCAGCAGCGGCACGCGGCCTCGAGGTCCCGAGAGGAGGGGGAGAGAGAGGGGGATGGAGAGGGGGAGGGAGAGAAGCGACGGCGGGTCCAGGACGAGCACCGGGGGCAGTGGCCCCCCGTCCAGCCTCCAGGTCCCACGAGGAGGCGGAGCGGGAGGGAGAGGGAGAGGGAGAGGCGCTACGGCGGCGGCGGCGGCGGCGGCGGCTGGTGCTGCTCCCAGAGGACTCGCAGCGGCGGCGAGCCCACGCGCGCGCCCAGATGGCCCGGAGCAAGTCCGCGTCCCGGTCGTCCCGCCGGTTCAGGGCGCGCACCAGCAGCGCATACGCGATCAAGGCCGCGGCGATGACGAGAGCCTGTGGGTCTCGGGGGTTCAGTTCGTGTCTGTGGAGAGTGTTTGGGGCGACCGAAGAGGAGATGGAAATGGAATGGCAGTGGGACGGTAACGCGGAATCGACAGCAGTGGCGAGAGGGAGGGGAATGCGAGGATGAACAATGGCAACTCACGTAGATCAGGTGTCGCAGGTTCTCCATTGTCGATGTGGTCCGAGTCTCAACGATAACAGCTGGTAGATTATATCGAGGGTGGTCGGCGATTCCACAAGTCGAGCAGTGAGAGTGAGAGTTGAGACGGGATGAAGCCAAGACACGGAGATGAGAGATTGATGGCGGACTTTGCAAAGATCAAGACGGGGAAGCGAGTCGACGGGATATAACAGGCCACACTCGCACAGTAGGTATCGGGCATCGGGACTTATATACGGTAGGATGGATATGCCCGTATCTGCCCGTGCCGAGTTTAAGCATGCAGAACCCTTGAAGCTCCGGGTGAAAGTGACGGAGACGACCGTCGAACAAAGAGCAGATGCACGGGGAGTCGGCTCTCCCGTAGTAGACTTGATGAGTGCCACCACAGGACCTGAAAATAGCTCTCACCCGCGGACTGGAACTTGAGGCGGGGCGGGGCGGCGTATATATGCTTCAGTGTGCGGCTTCGTAGGCGCTGTGTTTGTGGGTGTGACACCCATACGGACGCGGCCAGAGCAGAACGTGAGCAGGCAAGACCGTACAATCGAGGTGTCCAGGCGGGACTGGGGGCATTGGCCCAACTGTGAATGTCTCTCATCATCATCGTCATCAATACACTATCCTGCGTACGAGTATTGTTATCTCTACCTTTCAGATGCCTTAACCTGCGTGCGCAGCACCAGACAGTGCCTCGTCATGGAGCTGGCCAGCACCGACAGGCCGATCATACTCCCCAACCACGTCAGGAAGAATATGCGTGTACGCGTTATCCCTGCTCCTCGGCAGCAGTGGACGTCATTGGCTCTCTCGAGAACAGCCGGCTCGGACCGCAGCTCAGCCCGACCCCCGGGCCACTATAAAGCAGCACACATGCAGATTTGACGGCCAGAGTGGAAGTGCGCGGAAAGCAAATGGTATTCTATCAAAAGCAGCCGTCTCCCGGCACCATGTATCCGAACATGTCACCCTTTCCCCATCTCAATTGGTGGTGGAGGGGGGGGGGCTCGGAAAGATATCTCTAGAGAATAAAAAAAAAAGGAAGAAAAGCAGAAACCGAAAAGTCCCCAGAAGGCCGAGACGCCCTTTTTCTAGTCCCTCCGAGACGCTTGCTGATACACGTAGAAAGCAGACCACACTGCCCCTCAACAAAAAAACAATGTCTATCCCAGCCGCGTTCGCACATCACATTAAGAATAAAAGAGAAAAGAGAGAAAGAGTAGAGATGAGACCCTACCCTGCTCACCACCCGCTCAGCCCGTTCCTCCACTGACCCGTGGCGTACACGGGCGAGACCGGCTCGGCCTCGGGAGTCAGCGGGGAGACGGGGCGCGGGGAGGGCTGCTGCTGCTGCTGCTGCATGGCCTCGCGCTGGCGCTGCCTCTGCGCCTGCTGGACGGCCGCCATGTCGCTCAGGGGCGCGAGCGAGCGGGGGCGCGCGTCGACGACGTACTCGACGCCGTCGTCCGAGGCGTACGAGGGCGGGCGGGGGAACAACCCCCCGCCGCCGCCGACTGCGCCGCCGACTCCGCCTCCGAACTCGGAGCCGACTCCGCCTCCGAACTCGGAGCCCGCCGTGTACGCGGAGCTCGGGGTGATCGGGGACGGGCCGTAGGCGCTGCCGCCAAAGGCGGACGGCGTCGCGGTCAGGGCCGAGACGGGGGTGCCCGGGTGGTTGAGGTCGCTGTCGGTGCGGTGGTGCTGGTGCCAGGGCGAGGAGGAGGAGGAGGAGGAGGAGGAAGACGGGTTGTTGTGGTGGTGGATGTCGCTGCTGAGGGCCGAGACAACGGAGGAGGAGCTGACTACGGGCAGCGGCGGGGATCGCTCGTGCTCGCTGCGCTGCCAGTAGATGCGGTCCGGGTCGACGCGGACGCTCTCGCGCCACCAGCCGTAGGCCGGGGGTCCGGGGCGGGCGGCGGCGGCGGCGGCGGCCTCCTCGTCGACGGCGCCGCCGACGGTAACCTCCTCGTCGCGCGCCAGGACGACCTGGATCGGGCGCTGGGGCACGGCGTACGGGCCGCCGGGGCCGCCGGGGAGGGCCCTGAACGACGCGGCCGGCGGGTCCGCGAAGGGGTCGGCAAAGGGGTCCGCGAAGGAGGCCTGCTGGCGCAGGCGGTAGTACTCCTCCTGCTGCTGGGCGGCGGCGGCGGCGTGGTCGCGCTGGGCGGCGGCGGCGGCGGCGTTCCTGGCGCCCTTGCGCTGCGCCAGCTTGAGCATGAACATGCGCACCAGGCCGTGGCAGAAGACGATGCTGGCCAGCAGGATGACCAGGATCAGGACGATGGTGAACTCATCCGTGGCGTTGTTGTGCGTCAGCGACAGGGCGAGGACTGGGGGGGATCGTTAGCTTTTTTTTTTCTTTTTTTTTCACTTGTCTTCCTTTTGGAACGAGTGGATAAATAGATGTGTCGAGTCTCGTAGACACGAGACAACCGATACCTCCAGACTGGGGACGGAATACTCACAAACTATAATCATGCACAGGATGAACAGCCCCGACACGAAGCACTTGAGGATCTGCAGGCGCATGCGCTTGGACGGGACCCAGGAGAAGCAGAAGAGGAAGCGCCCGGGCGTCTTCTTCTTGCTGCTGCTGCTGCCGCCCACGGAGCTCGGGGAGCCCGAGTCAAGCCCCGCGATGCCGCCCTTGCCGCTGCTGAAGCCTTTCGACGACGAGTATTCCTTGCCCTTGGCCCCTTTCTTATTCGTGTTATTGTTGTTGTTGTTGCTGTTGCTGTTGCGTCCCTTCTTGTCGCGCATGTTCTTCCCGCCCCGCGCCGCCGTCGCCGCCCCGTCGAGCCCGTCGCCCGCCAGCCGCGAGCGCCGCGTGTGGTGGTGCACGTCGCCGTAGCCGCGGCTGAGGTGGGACACGGCCAGGGTTGCGGCGGCCGGCGTGGCCACGCCCGGGTAGCGCGCCGTGCCGTTGCTGCCGCCCTCGTGCTCGTCCTCGTCGTCCTCTTCGGCCACGGAGATGGACGGCGGGGCCGCCTGCGAGGTGCGCGTGCTGTGGGCGCCGCTGCTGGCGGTCCGGCTGCGCGACAGCTGGAAGCGCGACCTGGAGGGGCCGCTGCCCGACGTCCGCTGCAGGTGGAAGCGCGGCGTCCGCGTCAGGTCTGAGGCGGCGGCGGCGGAGGCGGACGAGGGCGACAGCGACGAGGTCGGGTTGTTGGGCTCGGGCGTGCGCAGGCTCGGCAGGAGCCGCCGCACGCTGCCCCGGCGGTCGTCCCCGCCGCGGCCGCCGTTCTCCAGGTCCGGCGACTGCTGATCTGCCGACGGCCGGCGGCCCAGTATCGTTGTCCGTAGCGAGTACATTATTGTGTTGTGTCGTTTTGTCGTGGTTGCTGAGATCGTTCGTTGCTGTCGTCAAATCTAGTTCGCCTACTAGATATCGCGTGGGCGTGGGGTTTCCGGGACTCGCATTCCTGTCCGGTCCCTGTCTATCTCCTCTCTCTTATCCTTTTCACTTCTGTCCTGTCTTTCTTCCGTCGGGGGCGGCCTTCCCTCTCTTCTTTCTCTTCCGATGTTGTTCAAGACAACGTCTCCAAGGCAATGTGGTACCCGTCGCTGACTGACGGTCGTCGATCAGACGCCAACGACAGCCGGGGCCCCGCTGGCGTTGACACGAGCCCGAAACCTCCTCTCCCCGAGGGCGTGGGCTGTCGGGTGCCGGGGCGGAGCTGCGTCCGGCGGGTCTGTGTCCGTCCTGTTGCTGCCCGCCGGTCCTCCTCTCCTTGGTCGAGTTCGAGCTGCTTGCCGTTTTTGGGACGAACCCTCTCCAGGTTCTTCGACGAGACGGGCTCCTGAGGGCCAGGGCGGGTTTCGCAGGGTTGTGGCTTGTCGACGACGAGACGAGTCGAGAAACTGGGCGGTTTCAGAGGTAGGCCAAGGCCTGGTGCTGCGCCTGGGGTTGTGTGAGTGGGTGCTACGTCGATCCTGGGACTACTGCTGCTTCTGCTGCAGCTGCATTTGGAGTTGGAGTTGTCAAGTCAATGTTGTCGTCGTTGTTGTTGTTGGAGACGTCAGCCGGTCTTGGGAGTTGTTGGCTGGGTTTAGGGAGTTGATAGGCCGGGCCGGGATGCAGATGTGACAGTGGACAAGGCAGCGAGAGACCGGGAGACTCAACGCAGGCAGCCAAGGACCAACATGGAAATTGCCGCCGCCTGGCGATTGCGCAGGCTTGCCGCGCACGGCACGTATAAGTCGAGGCGAGGCGAGACGAGGCAAGTCAGGCCTGGCTGGCTGGCTGACTGGCTGGCTGGCTGGCTAAGCGCCCCGTGCTCGGTGAGTTGGGTACTCGCGCGAGTACTCGTAGCGTGCGTGTAAGTGAGCGGGCTCTGGCGGGTGACTGGCTGACAACCCTCGTGCCCCCTTACTCGTTCGTACCCTTACCTCACCCTTGCTTGACCCGCTGGCCTGCAGAAGCCGTGTGGAGGCGGAGGCGGAGGCGCGGAGGCGGCGGCGGCGGCGCTGTCGTGGGCAAAGAAAGAAAGAAAGAAAAAAAAAAAAAAGGAAAAAAAAGGACTTGAAAGGCAACTCGGGCACCAGCCCACCGCCCTGAAGTCGGGGCAGATCGATAAAAGGGGCGGGATTCTCGGCCTGACCAGCAGCGCAGAGGCGAACAAGAGGCCCAAAGCAGCGAAAAGCCCCCGGTCGGGAGGCGACTTTGCTGGGGCGACGGGAGGCGACTTGCAGCGGTTCTGGTTTTCTGGAAGGCAACGCCGAACGAAAAGCGGAGAGGGTGGAGCTGGGGAGGCGAATCTCGCACGCTGGCGCCGCCCGGCTTTTCCTTCCAGAAGGGGGAAGAAGACGGGCACTCGTAGTATGTAATAGTAATAAGTGGTGTGTGTGATAAGAGACGGGTTGAAGAAGAGAAATGGTGGTACGAAGAACTGTCCCACGTGGAGGAGAGAGGTACAGAGGGTGGACGAAAAGAGGGCTAATAAGAAGAAGAAATAACAAGAACGAGATGGGATTGAATAAGAGAAGCGGGAGTCAGGCCCCAGAAGAAGCAAAAGAAAAAGAGGCACAATAAAGGCAGACTACGACATCACGGACCAGGGAAACAGACAGGGGGGAGTATGACTCTGCGCTCACGCGTGGCTTTGCGCTGCGTTGGTAGGTACTCGTGGATCAAACAACGCGACAGCCACTACTGCGAGGACTTGTAGTAGTCGTGCCGAGAGAAGAGAGAAGCAACAGAATGGTGGGCTGCCATTCGTGCCGGCCTGTCTCAGCCGCGTTGGTCCGGGCTCGAGGCTATTGGCTGCGGGCTGACGATGCCTGTGGACAAGAGGGCCGCCCCCGCTCCCCGCCGTCTACGACTGCTCGTACTCCGTGACGACGACGAGTCTAAACTAGTAGTATTCGCACCACTGCTGCTGCTGCTGCTCGGATGCAACAAGACGAACGCACGTTGAAGAAGGCGTAGCGCACTGGCGTCCGTCCGCCCGTCCGTCCGTGCCATGTGCCCTGTGCCCCTCCCCCCCTCGTAGGCCCCGGCTCGAGGGCTATCGCCAGAAACAGCGTGTCATTCCGCAGCGGCACTGCACCGCATCGCGGGACGTGCGAGCGCGCGCGATCGAGGCTCGAAGAGGTGGTTATGATCCGTACTACGGAGAGAGTACTTCTCGTACGAGCACTGATGAGGATACCTCTCGTACACTTTCTGTGGTGATTCCTACCTACGAGTATGCCGGTTTTGCCAGACGCGTGCAAAAACACCTCAAATAGCCCCCGCAGAGTAATACTCGCAGATAAGTCAAGTTCCAAGTCAGCACAGCACCGACCAACCGAGCAAGTCGGCCGTGCGATTCCGCTGCCCGTGATAGGGGTTTGCAAAGGAGGAAAAGGGGTCGTCCAATGGTATCTACAACGGGTACTCCCACCGGGAACAGTACTCTGCACGCGTACAGTCATACCCTTTATTTTTCTTTTCTTTTTTTCTTTGATCTCCTCTTTCCCCTTTTGTTGCTTCACAAGGTTCTCTTCTGTGACATGTACTTTGCCAGCATTGCATTCACCAGTCTGACACCCTCCCCCCCCCGGGCGCCGTCTGTTGGCCCAAGCATCGCCCACGCCGAAGCCGTGACGGACACAGACGCAACTCGAGCCCCCATCAGCCAATCCCCCGGGGGCGAACAAACGAACGAACGAACCCCTGCCTCTCCGGGCCAGTCTCAGGCCAGGTCGCGCAGACGCCGGCCCTTCATTGGACAACGGCCGTCCTGCCTGCCTGGCCTGCCTGCCGCCTCCTGCGTTCCCCTTCCCCCTGCCTGCCGGCCGCACACACACACACACACACACAAGGTCGCAGGGGTTCAGTCATCTTTCCTCTCTTCTTGCACTCTGCAAGACCCCCCGGGTCCAAGTCGCAACCTGTCTGTCTGAATGGCCGGCTGAAGGAGACCGGGTGCATGCTTACGATGCAGATACAGTAACGCCGGTCGTAGCTGAGTGGTAATCAGAGGTACTCGTAAGCTGGTGGGTCGAGTGCCTGAGACAAGTCTTCTCGCTGCACTTCGCCCGAGTCCCCCAGGCGTATCATCTGATCAGTCATCACTCACGGACCTGCGGATACCTGCTTGCCTGTCTGCCTTCCGTCTCCGGACAAGCCGCGCCCGCGGTCCCCGAAGAGCCACAGAGAGGGACTTCATCTTTGGTGCGTGCGGAGGGACCGTAGAGGAGAGACAGGCAAGAGAGAGAGAGGGGGGGGGGGGGGGGGGGCGGGCGAGGCGAGGCGATGCGATACGATGCGATACGTCGCGGGCAGCCCGCAACGCTCGCCTCCCCTTTGTCCCCGCCCGCCCTGCTCGGCTGTATGTACTCGCCCGTACGCGCGCAACGCCTGTCGTTATCATCAATTCGCCCCCGACATGTCGCCCGCCGTTCTGCCCTGCAGATAAGCAGCAGCGGGAGACGAGACACGGGTAGCGAGTAGCGCCGCTGCGGCTACCAAGAGCAGCAGCAGCAGCAGCAGCAGCAACAGCAGCAACTCACGAGCCAGGCGACTCCTCAGGGTCTGCTCGGACGGGCACCTCCGGCTGCTTCGCACTGATGGTTGTCCCACCTGGCTGGCTGGGTCAAGGGCGCTGGTTTCTTGCGCCCGCCCGGTGAACAATAGCCATCGACCGTCGCAGATGACTCCTCGTTGGTCTCCCGGCCCGAGATGGCCACCGAACGACGTCTTTCAGAAAGAGCAAAGAATAGCCCGCTAGTCAGGGCTGCTGGAGGGGACCCAGAAAGCAAAAAGAAGGAGAAAACAAAGGATTCCTCACAGCGGCGAAGAAAACGTAAAAAAAAAAAAAAAAAGAAAGAAACCCCCCGGGAAGAAAAAAAGACGTCAAAAGTGCCAATTGCACCTGGGTTCGTTCGATGGGCGGCGCCCCGCGGCCAACACCAGCACAAGCACAAGCACAGCACGGCACGGCACAGCACATGAGCCGGGGTCTGCCAAAAATAGCCTGCCCACTCGACGTCGGCCATGTCGCTTCTCCGGGCCTAGCTCTGGCCCTCGCTCGCCCCCCATACCCATCCCATCCCCGTTCGCCTCGCCGCCATCTTGGTTATCGCGTGGTCAACGACTGCGCCCCCCGCGGTGCAGGCGTTCACCCGCCAGAGATCCACGTCGGCGGGGGGGGGGGGGGGGGGCTCTCCCTCCCTCTCCCTTCAACTCGCCCCGTCACTCGGTCCCCGGATGTGCCGTCATTGTCCAGGGCTGCCGACCTCTTCTCCTCCTCGATTCATCGAGTGGTTTCCTTGAGGTTCGCGAGTCGTCCCCCCTTCTCACCACCCCACCCTTGATGTTTGCCACGCGAATCCCGGCAGCACAGTCACCGCCATGTATCGCTTTTTGCATATTCCAGAGACGGAACTGCGTGAGCAGGGGTGGTCAGGTTGACACTATGAATGACGGAAGCATGGCCCGTAGGGTCTGACTCGGCTCGTCGCCGCTTTTCACTCTTGCTGGGCTCCGCAGTTTGCGGCTGCTATCGTTACATGCTCGTCTCATGATGTGGCAAGGGCCTCTTACTCGCAAGAGCTCTCGAGCATCTGCTGCAAGTCCCCAAAAATTCGAACAGCAACGCCCCATAGTCTTGTATCTGCCCTTCCATCTCAACTCTCTCCCACCCGCGAAACGTGGCGACCTGGGCTGCCCAGACCGGCGGTTGGTGAACCCGTGGTGGCCAGTTTCCGTAGCAGCTAGACAAGACCAGCTGACCGCCGCCGTCCCGACCAGCAGGCTTCTCACGAGACATTTTAATGGCGCAGTTAACCCGACGGTGAGCCCGCTCGAGCAGCACCACTATCTCCACTGGCGAGAACGCCCTGGCCGCGAGGTTTGTCCGTGGCCCGAGCCAGACACCCATCGTAAGGGCCCGCCGAATCGCCCCCTCCTTTTCGCTTCTCTTCTCACCAGGGCGGAAGAACACGCCGGCCCGTCTTGCCTGTGGTGCGCGGCCTGCTCGAGTTCATCTTGATCCGATAAGGCTCGGCATGGCCTTACGTACGGCTTATTATACATCTCATTGCATGGAGGCAAGTGCTGCCGCTTGCAACCTCGGATCTGGCGGTCAGCATGGCCTTCAAGGCCAGTGTACACATATTGACCTGCCTCGATCTGCGAGCGTCATCACCGCAGCTCTCCCAGGAGCATCCTGCGATCTGAGGAGGCCGACAAAACTGGCAAGGGTTAGCATCGTGCGATCGCTGGCGGCAGAGACGAGCTTTGTGCTTACTTGTGGGCTGGTCGTTGGGCGCAAACTCGGCGCAATTCACGACGCCTTGGTGCCCGGGCAGCTTGTAGAGGAGCTTGCCAGAGTCGCTAGCCCAGATGACAACCGTGCCGTCGCCAGCACCGACGGCAATCTTCTTACCAGCAGCATCCCAGCTGGCGCGCACAAGGTTCTGCTCGAGCCCCATCTGGGCACCATCAAAGGTGCGGATGTGGCGCTCGGTAGGAGCAAAGGGGCGGACGTCCCACGTCTTGGCCGTCGAGTCGTGGGAATAGGACAGAAGCGACTGCGAGTCGGGCGAGAGACGTAGACTAGTGACGGTGTCGTTGTGCCCCAGCATGGAGTAGACGACGGCCTTCTTGCGCAGATCCCAGACCTTGATGTCGTTGTCGATACTGCCAGTGTAGATCTCGTTGCCGGCCTCGGCGATGGCGAGCGAGGTGACGGGGAAGTCGGTGTCGATGTAATCAACCGCATTCTTGGACCGCGGGTCCCAAATCCCAATCGTGCCGTCGTCACTGCCGCTGATGAGCATCTCCTCGCCGCGCTTGGTGGTGTCGAGCGTGTTGATGACTTCTTCGTGCCCAATGTAGCGGCGAATGCGGGCGCCCGACGTCAGATCCCAGCTGGCGAGGTGCATGTCGGCCGATGCGGAGTAGAGGATCTGCGAGTCGCGCGACCACTGGAGGTCGAGGACGGCGCCCCGGTGGCCGGTCAGTTCGCCAAAGTTGTCGCACGCGCCCGAGGTGTTCCATAGCACTGAGAGGGGTCAGAATCTGGCGGTGGTGGGGCGCGAGGGCATACGTACAGATACTCCTGTCCATTGAGCCGGAAGCTATGAAGTTTCCGGCCGGGTCGTACCGGGCAGAGAAGATCTCGCCGCTGTGGCCGGTGAGCTCCATCACGGGAGCCTCGAGATTGCTTGTGCGGACCTGGATAATGCCAATCAGCTGGGGGCCGCGACGAGAAACGCAGACAGGGGCGCGCAACGCACCGTCTGGACCAAGGCAGATGATCCCCCGCCATCGCGGCGAGAGAGCGCGGTCGAGGTGCCGGGCTTCTGCCTCTTGACGATGAGCTGGCCGGCGCCAGGGTCGTCGGAGGCGGGGCGCTTTTCGGCAGACATGGCGGCGCGGCGCGAAGGTGATTACGATTAGATTTAGTAGAGAAGGGTCAAGGGCGAGTAAGGCGCGGTGTTGTGCGGGCCAGCGGCGATGGGGCGAGGCTCGACGTCGGCGGCGGTAGTAATCTTGAGCGTCGCGGTCTTCACGTTGAGATGACGATGTTTTCGTCTGACGGCAGACAGCTGCACCCATGCGCCGGTTCACTCCGTCGGTTCTGGTCGGGTACTTTGCAAGTGGGCTGAGCGTGGGAGAAGCGCTTGTACCTATAGCGTCTTCGCGGCAAGACGCGACTCGGCGCATGAAGTCGAGGGTACGTGCCGTCTACCCCGATGCTGCACAGTAAGCCCCATGATGGGTGTGCGATTGAGCTCACATCTGGTACCGACTAAGTTCCGGCCTCTACCTGGTGCTGCAGGCGAGCTCAATCCCCGCCAGCGAACCCCCGGGGAAGCTCCGGACCTGCCCCGGACCAGGCCCTGAGACCCAGCGCTACAGGCATTCACAGCTAGCTGGACAGCTCCGGAGGCGGCCACCTCCACAGGCTCCAGTGCCTCTGCCGCAGCCTCGTACCCCTCCACCGCCCAGTCTCGAAGCGCCGACCCCTAATACTCGAAACCCCAGCGCAATCGCACGCGACGTTGATCATCATCGAGAACCCGAGTCTCACGAAACCTCTCTGCCCCACGAAGCCACGAACTCACGATACCCACGAACAAGGCGACAGGATACACGACACCAACATCAGACACGCAAGACCCGTCGCTCCCTAGCCCAGGCTCATCCATGAGCTGAGCTGAACCGAGCCGAGCTGCGCCGAGGGGCTCAACCAGGGCCGATCAGGACCACCAGCTCCAACGCGAGCCGCAGCGACCCCGTTGCCATCTCACCATGTCCTCCGCCAGCAAGGCTGCCCGTGTTGGCGAAGAGTCAGTCTCCCTGCCAATTCTCCCGCGTCTCCGCCACCGCCGCCGCCGCTGACACTCTCGCGCTCCCCCAGGATCTGGAAGGGCCGCATCGACAAGGTCAACGCCGAGCTCGTCACCCTGACCTACGGCACCATTGTCGCCCAGCTGTGCAAGGACTTTGAGAGCGACTATGCCGAGGTCAACAAGCAGCTCGACCGCATGGGCTACAACATCGGCCTGCGCCTCATCGAGGACTACCTGGCCAAGTCCAACACGATGCGCCGGTGCACCAACTTCCGCGAAACGGCCGACATGATTGCCAAGATCGGCTTCAAGATTTTCCTCAACATCACCCCGACCGTCACCAACTGGACCTCGGACAGCTCCCAGTTCTCCCTCGTCTTCGAGGAGAACCCTCTCGCCGACTTTGTCGAGCTGCCCGACGACGGCCGCGCCCAGGACCAGCTCTGGTACTCCAACATCTTCTGCGGCGTCCTGCGCGGCGCCCTCGAGATGGTCCAGATGCAAGTCGAAGCCCACTTCATCAGCGACGTCCTGCGTGGCAACGACACCACCGAGATGCGCATATCCCTCGTCCGCTATATGGAAGACGAGCTGCCTCCGGATGATGAATAGCCTGCTTTTAATTTAACGAATGTCCCTGAATGAATGACCATCGATCTTTGTTCTCTCCTTCTTTGCGTGCGCGTTGCATTTTGCTCTCGATGAAATGATTCCTTGATTGGTCGATTCCTGGCCAGCTGGTTCCTTGTTTCAAGCTAAAATTTAATCTTGTGGCTCACCCTGAATGAATCGAGATCAAAGAGGGCAAGATGCAGTCGTAAAAACTGGACATCCGGAGAGTGTCGTCTAGGCGCGTGTGCCATTGGCAGCCTGAATGGCTGCTTGAAATGCCAACCAGGTTCGCCCCGTTTGCCTGACGCTGGGAGACAAAGCATAATTATGAAATACGACTTCGCCCAATGAGACCTGATGCTTGTGATCAATTTTGCTGGTCCAAGACCGAGGGACTGTTCTTTCTTAGTCTGATGAAACCGTCCTCAAGATACGGAGGGGGTTGTGGAAACTGGGAATTGTGTCGTCAAATCCAATGCGAGGAGCGAGCCCAAGAAGAACCATGCCGCCGGCCGGCCTTCTCAGTATAAGCGTCAAGTTGGCATGCCAGGTGAAGTGAAGGTTTTCAAGATACAGGAGGAGGATAATAAGTTGTGTTCAATCGCAACTAGAGAAAGATCTGAAGATATACATGTCACTGAAACCCTCCAAGCACCCATGGACCAGAAGCTGGCGTCGGCTCCGTCACAGACGACGATCTATCCTGGCTTAACAGTTGATGGAAAAGACGCCACCATCTCTATGAAGACAAGAAGACCTCGTGCAAGAAGCAGAGAGGCCTGGGCAGTCACCACGACTTGCAAAGTGCAGCACAACGTCTGGCAAAGACGGCATGAAGACCCGAGGCCTTTGATATCCGGATTGGTGTATATCGAGCGAAACCAGCACACTTCTTGCTGTTTTTGTTTTGGTACTGGAGCGCTGTTCAGAATAGATCTCGTCAAATTGCCGCAGGCCCTGACGTCTCTTCATAGAGCTCAACGAGAAGCCGCCATGACCTTCGGTGTTGATTTCAGGACCTGGTAGAAAACTCCACTACGTTGCGGGTGGCGTTGTCAGGTCATGGGCTCCGCGCAACTGATGGGCTGGTCATCATGATACGCAAGCAATCCAGCCAGATTCTACTTCAGGAGCAATAATCTCGCGTAGCTAATGGCTTGTTCGCATTTGAGAGCCCACCGTTCGTCTGATAAGTCATCAATAAGTTGCGTGCGCGCAGCACACCTCACATGCATTCCCGCATGGTCACCTATTCCTACATCCAAGCGGACACCACTGTTCATTCTGTTCTCTCCTCGTCTAGCAATCGGGCGGAGAGAGTAGTGAAACAAGGTTAGCGGACAAGGAGAAGAAAATGGAATTGGGATGTTGTGGAATAAGAAAGACTGGAGAGCAACGCGAAGAGGAAAAGTCGGAGCTGGGCTTGCAGTAAGGGCGGGTAGCCTCGCGAACCTCTGAACACCCGTATGGCCAAACAGTCAGGTCATGCTCTTCTTAAAAGGGTCACACATCGTCACGCAGGACGTTGTGGTGCGATACTCGCAGCGCGCCCAATTGCGTTGGATCGATATACTTTGGCATGCCTAGCCTCTGCTGAAGGGGGGGAAAAGAATTGAGCTGGAGGTGTCGCTCAGAGGATGAACCCTGGTCATTATCAACGAAGCACACCGTGAGGATCACTATGATTGCGGACCCAACGCCCAGAATCGAGAGTGTGACACACGAGGCCTGTCACCATGCCCGGGCAAACAGCCTAGCACGAGCTCGATATACGAAACGCGGAGCCAGTAGCTCGGCGGTGACGGGTTTGTATGGCCTGCTTTCCTCTCCCCCGCTCGCCACTCCCCTCTTCCTATCGCTACGAACGACCCTCTAATCAGTGACGGTTCCTTTTTAACGGAGGATAATAAGAGCACGGACTATGCATTGGGGTCACCCGGATGGCACTTCCCGTTTGTAACTGCCACACAGACAATACGTTGAGGCGCAGACTAAAGGTCCACACAGAGCGGAACCACCTAAGATAGGGTTGCATGCCAGATCAGATCACACTGGGGGGGGGGCTCTTCACCGCCCGGGTCCGCTGAGTCTGCTCAGGCCGAGCTGCTACACCTTCAGCTGTCTGGCTATTCCTTGTGTGCCACTCTCATGTGAGGCCCAGCCCGTGTTGGGACTCTTCTCGTATATCTCTGTAGTTTCTCGGCCAGCTGAGAACTCGCAGGAAGGACCATACCTAATACACTGACTAGCTAAGGGGTTTGGTTGCATTTGTTCCTGCAGGTGGGATCCATAGGCCGACGACATGCTAGCGTACCGGCGCTGCGGGTAAGGCTGGAGGCGGGACGAGGTTCAATGCCAGGTTGACTTTGGGTGCTGCGATATGCCGACCGGCATAGTTCTACTAGAGTCCGGCTGGTCGATCTGTTGACACATGGAAAACTTGCCTCGCTCGCATGACTGACGCCTTTCGAATCGTGTCGAGCACCTTGCCCGCTCTGGGTGGTGTCTAGATTGGCTTGTAAGCTCATGGCTACACGCTTTGAGCATAGCTACACCCTCTGGGCATATGAGGCCCAGTCAGACTCTTGAGACGGCAATCCAGCTCAAACAACACCCGTAAATCATTCGACTGGGCCGTCTGTCGTCGAGAGAATTGGGCGCCAGGGCGTCAAGCCACGACCTGCAGAGCATGGGGGTGGCGACGCTCGGCGAGCAGACGAGCCCGCCTCGTACGACTGGGGACAGAGCCAGGCTCAAAGGCGTTAGGGAACAAGCACGCAACTGGTGGATTCGGACAGCCCATCTAGGCGTGGGCCTGCCCGTCCAAACCAGGGCGAGTCTCCAGTTGCTCGCTCTGCCGTGGCACGCGTGGGACCACCCACGATCAGCCTCGGGCGGAGACCCGACAGGCGTGGGACAGCCCCAGTCCAGCCCAGTCCAGCACAAGACCGTGCTGTCTGCTGTCCCTGCCGCGGCTCCACGGCGTCGGATCGAGTATAACCCCGGAGCACCTACTATCCGCACACGGATAGTGCAACGTCCGGCCGCCTGTCGAGTCTAGTCGCGCGGTTGTGGTTCGCGATCTATCCTTTGGGCGGCACTGGGCGACAGTGCGAAACAAACACAGTCGCCGCAACTTGTTGAGATCGCAGGCCAGACTTTAATCCGAGTCGACCGCTGATGCGGGCGGAGCTGTTCTTGTCAGTCTCGGCCCCCCGATGGATACCTCATCTTACGCTCGTACGCGCCGCAGGGCCATGACGCGAGGATGGATCCGCACCCCTGCCACGCTGCGACTGGGTGATGCGATGCGATGGTGTCCGTCATGGGTGATACCTACCAGCATGTCGAGACAGCGGCGATGCCTGACAAGAGAGTGATCTGGTGCGGTCCAGCCTGCTATACATCAATTGTGCGCCTGGCTGGCCAGTCATGTCATTACATGTACCACGTGCATCTGATTAATGCCTACTGGCAATATCGTTTATCTACATTGACGTGGATAGTAGCACCAGACAGATAGAATCGAAATCAGTACTTTATCCGTGCCTGCAGCTCTGGAGAAGGCGCGACTGGACAGCCCGATTCCATTCGAGATTGTAGTGCGGCTGCCAAGACGCTTGGGCTATATGAGTGGGTCCAGACTGAGATCTACGCGCAGATGGGGTACCGCCAAGCAGTACATCTCTACTTCCTAATACTCAGAGCCTTATGTAGTGGCCGGCGCGGGTGTCCAGCACACTTGGCCCCCGCGTTCCCAGCCCTGCGGGCACCCGACGACGCTGCCTCTTAGGGCCTGAGGGGCCTCAGCGGAGCGCTGAACGGGCGAAGGTTGGCAGCCAGAGCCCAGCCACGCGTGAAACAAGCAGGCTAAGCCGTGCCGTTCTCAGATCTGCGCCCAGCTTTTCTCGTAGCTGGGGACCGGGGTCGCGGCCCGTAAATTTTGCATCACCGGTGCCACCCCCAGTCTCCGTCGCCCTCCCACGCAGTCGCCGGGCTCCTCGAATTCTCCGGACTCGTTTCGCTGGACCAAGCTTCAGCTGCAGCTCGAAGGGACCCGACTGGCTGGGGAACTGATGTAGCCGCGACAATTGCTGTGGCTTAGTGATTTCAGTAGCAAGAGTCGAGCCAGCACCCTGCTACCTCGCGGGTCCAGGTATCGAATGAGCACCTGCGAAGACACCAGTCTTACGGTTCGGTCAGGTAGACCTCAGTCATTCGCAGGTACACGTCTGGGAGACGGAAATACGGTGCGTGCACCGTGCGCGCGAAGCTGCCACCCGAGCCTCCACTCACGGATCGGGACTCGCAGCTGGCAGCGTCCTAAGATTTATTATTAGCACCAGGCTCAGCCTGGCTGGCTTAGCAGTGGGTCCCAGCCATCCATCAACCCGCCTCCATCTTTTGTGTTCCACGCGTTGGATGGCAGCGAGTCCGGCTCTGGGGTCCCTTTTCTACGTGGACCGGATTGCGGCACTCTTGTTGTCCATGGCCAAAGACTTTACCAGAACAGAAGGGCACCTTGCCCAAAAGCCCTGGCATGCCGCCGACTCTGCCACTCGCAGCCTCTAGCTTGACAGGCACCGGCCCACGTAGCACCCCCACCTCTTGATATCACTGGCTGAGTCCTTGCCTCAGACACGACGGACACGATGAGCAGGACAGGCCCGCCGGAGACCGGCAGAGACACTGGCGGGCATGGTCTTAGAGACAAGCTGTCAAGGTGGCATGCAGTGCCTCGCGTGCCGATCATCTGCCGCGGAGGATCGACCCAAATTCGATATCAAATGAGAGGGGGGTTCGCTATCAAGCCAGAGAGGGGCTGCAAGACACTTTCACTCGGAGGCACGTCTTTCTTTTCTGCGTCTATGTAGGTATCTATGGACGAAATTATCCGCCCCCCCGCACGTCAATTATTCCCTCGGCCTCCGCGCAGACTTGCGTATTTGTATTGCCACTGGTCCCAGACGGTTTGATTCGATCAGGGTCGAGCAATCGGCATGTTTTCAAGAGTGGTGGGCTCCAACCCTCTTTGCGCCCGTTCCCCTTCAGCCTTATGGTGATGGACAAATCTTGCAAATCACGACAGCCCCATCCTGGGTTGATGCCATTTGGTGGACCCGGGGTCTTGAGCTGACTCCTCCCAATTGCCACTGTTAGCCATCCACGCCATCCACACCATCCTCCCGCCGACCTGTGCGACTGACAGCTTCGGGCCACGGGTCGATTACCTAGCTCCCCGTACAGAATAAAGGGAAGCTGTGCCCACAGCCCGGGATGCACGTGGCATTTCCCGGCGTCGTGCCCCGTCCGACTCGTGTGTTTGCGCGCCCGCGCCGCCCCCGGGACCGACCGCGCCGGTCAACTCGAATGGCGGCACTCTTCTCAGCGCCTGCTGTTTGCTTGCGCGCTCTCTCTGTTTCGCTGACGCGTTCTCGTGCGTGCGCCGCGGGAGCAATCGTACGAGTACACGCGCATGCACTGCAGGTTTGTCTACAATACCGTGGCTTGAGTTTGCGCGTCGTCCACCTCGGCCACCGCGCGTGTCTTGAGCCTCCAGGGTTTGCTTGCTGTTCACTCCGTCACTCTGCATACTGCGGGCACCAGCAACACCGCACCGGCGCCGACGTGTCCGAGAAATCACGTTGGCAGCCGACCACAGACAATCAGCCAACACCTGCTTGCCACTCGCAGTACTCGTAGGCTTGCGTGCTTCTACGAGTATCCGGCTACCCCGGCGTGCCCGGCTCTGGGGCTTTGATTGCATCCACCCTCAGGGCCGGGCAAGATCCACCTTAATTCGCGCTTCTCAGGGTGCTGTTACCTGTCGTGCTTATGTGTGTACATACCTTACCTAGTACATGTATTTATGGACAGAGTGGTTGTGAGAATGCTCGCTGGAACGGCCGTCTTCGAGTACCGGCAGGGAGCGACGCCCCAGGAACAGCAACGGGGAGCCCACTGGATCTGCCCCGGTCCGCACAATCCGCCCCCAGCCCTGTGCCCAACTGCCTGTGAAGCGTACTGCATACGCCGCCCGGCATGTTGAGCGATACGGCCCGCGGCTTGGATTCAGCGGTAGTTGCGCCAGCCAGCGCCGTCACAGGCGCGGCGCCGTGTTGCTTGATTGCAAACGGGTTACCAGGCAGAGCCAAACAGCACCCCAAGCCTCTTACTCGGGAGGATAGAATGCGTGAGCCGGTGTATGCAGACGGCCTTGCACCGTCTTCGCGAAAGCCACGGTAGCGACCGCGACAAGGCGCCATCCGCGGCGAGGAACGCGTAGTCCGCTCGGGTTGTGCGAGGGAACGCGCTCTTCCCGCCCAGCCCGCGCCATGCCTTGTCGCGCGCGTGTCATCAATTCTTGACAATCTAATGCGTATAGAACAGAGATGGTGTCTGTCCATTGTGCAATTTCGATTTCCTATTTTAGAGGCACAGGCCTGCGGGTGAACGTGAAAATTCAAGAGCGTCGACGCGATGGCGTTAGGTACGTGTCATTCTGGGGAGGCCTTGACCCGTGGGCAACGTACTGGCTGGAACTTGTCGCTTTCATTCGCTCGCAAAGGCGCCGACGGGAAGCGGGAGGAACCCGACTCGAATCAAATCGACTCGATTCAAGGCAGACGGCCCCGAGGCCATCGGGTGTCCGAAACCGAGAGGCGGGCAGGACTGCCATCTGGCAGCTTCCCATGATTGGACGGGCTGGCAGCCGTTGGGCACAGCTTTGAGAGACTTGCCAGTTGGAAATAGAGCTAGCGCCAGCTGGAGCAGCTGTGCGAGAAAGAAGACTAGCACTGGCCTGTATGCTGTAGAATCCGGGACAGCGGTACCTCCTGTCTGGCGAGGCCGGCATACGAGTACCGGACACGGCGAGATTTGTAGTTAGAGCCAGGCCTGGAACACAGGTGCCCCGTGTTGGGCGCATAGGTGCCCGGTCCGTGGTCTGCAGCGAGGTGCGGACGAAGAGGCACGTACAGTGCGCGGGACGGGGATACTTGGTGCGGCCTGACGCGGGTCTAGGTATAGGTACTCGGGGGACCTGGGAGCGCTGGCGTGAACCGGACGGGACTCCGTGTAAGTGATCTGGCACCCAACAGCCAAGTAGAAGTGAGTGGAGGCCAAGGTGCACGTATACCCCCAGGCATCGTGCAGAGGTATCTCAGGGTACAGAGCCTGTATAGCGTCAGGTACCGAAGTACCGCGCCCAAGGCGCACTCACAGGCTGGGCGTCCTAGCCTCCCGTCGGCTCCTACCACCCACCTGCACCCACCCTCCACCACCAGCGTGCCCACCTCGCCCACTCTCGTTCTGGCTACCCGCGACTCGCCTGCGTCTGCCTTTTCCCATCTTCCTCTCCCTCCTCCCGCCCCGTCGCCTCGTCTTGTCCGTCCGTCCCTCTGCCGCATCCCAGCTCAACGCAACGCAACGGTCCGCACGCATCTCTGCTGCTGCTGCTGTTGCCGCCGTCGCCGCGCTCCGATGCCCATCATCACCCTCGCCGTCCCGCACTACACGCGCCCTCTTCCTCTCTGACGCCCTGGCGCCGCCCCGTCCAGCTCTGCGCCCGCTCCTCGCTGTCTATCCGCCTGCGCCGCCTGCTTCTATTTTCGTCCAGCCGCCTCGCCTCTCCCTAGACTCGAACATCGTCAACGACACCCCCATCTCCAGCCAACGCCCTCATTGCCTCAAGTTGGTCTCCCGTCTCTTTCCCGGTATGTTGCGCTTGCGCATCCTTTTCAATCTGTATTCCCTTGATTTGATTATACCTCTGTGCGCATTCATTCTTCAATCGTGCACCAGCCTCTTCTGTGCCGGCGTATACCCTGCTCCTACCCCCGACCCAGTTCGAGTGGTCGGTCGCCCGTGCTTCTGACTCGAAGAATGGCTGTCTTGTCTCCCCAGCCACGCGTTCAACTGCTTCCCATCTCGTTGTAGATGGCGTACCATGCTATCACGGTCGTTAGTTCATTTAACGCATGTCACACTTGATGCTTGTCGACTCATGCCTGGACTGCCTCCATCAACTGTCGATCGCGACCACGCGTCATCCTCCATTGCCTGCTGCTTCATACTTCATTTGACTAACTAGCCTAGCAGAAATCACGTCTACATCACCGACTTGGCCTCGGCATCCCAGGCTCATCATCGCGCGTTTCGAAATTGGCGAGCTCTCCGGACGGCTTGCCTAACCATCCTGCCTGGCTGTCACCCACGGTGGATTGGTGCTCGCCACGCTGTCTCGGCGCCTTGCTTCAGCCTGCCGTGATTGATCAAACCTAGTACTTGGCAGACTGTGTCTGTCCCAAGTCGCCGATATGAACAACGTGAACATGGCGGCCGGCATGAACCCCATGGCTGGCGGGCCTGTCGGCGCCGGCAACGCCATGCCTGCAGGCCCCAACAACCCCATGGCGCCCAGTCAGATGAAGAACCTACACCCCATTCTGAACACATACATCTACGAGTACTTTCTTCGCGAAGGCTTGACCGACTGTGCCCGCGCCATGACTAACAGCGACTTGCCCTTGAATACCCTGCCCAAGACCAAGAGGGACGAGAATGGCAAGCCTGTCAACGGCGTGGGCGACGACGCAATGGACACCGACAACAAGGATGGCGGCAACGATGATCTCCCCGCTCCCAACGTGCCTGGGCAGGGTGACAACGGATTTCTGTACGAATGGTTCTGTCTGTTCTGGGACTTTATGGGGTCGCAGCGCAGCAAAACCAACGCCAACCCTCAGGTGGCTCAGATTGTCACGCATCACCAGGTAAGTGCAATTACTGTCCCTCATCCCGCTTCCTGTTTCGGCTGACTTATCACTCAAGACTCAAACCCTCCGGCGACAGACCCAACAAAATGAACTCCTGCGGTCGATGAGACCCGATGGAAGCATGTACAACCAGAACCCCTTGATGCGGCAAATGGGGCAAAACGGCCCCATGAAGCCCGGGCAGACCAATCTGGCCAGGACTGCCATGGCCAACAATCAGAAGTATGCTCGTCCCTCTTGCTAAACAACCCTTTGATACCATCGCAAAGCTAACCCGCGTCGCAGCCCCCAAATGATGCTTCAACAGGCTAAGGGCCAAATGCAACGCGACCCCTCGGCCGACGTGGACGGCAACCGCAATCGACCAGCATCCCCCAACGGACCGGAGAACGCCCCCTCACCCAGCAAGCGGCCCCGTCTTGAAGGCAACCAGCCATTCAACGGCGTCGGCGCGCATGGTAACATCATGCCAAACGGACAACGACCTCAGCAAGGGATGCCAGGACAACAGGTGGGCAACACCCGACCCAACAACAACGCCGCCGACAGTCTCGCGCTACTGCAGGCACACGGCATCAGTCCTAGTCAACTAACGCAACAACAACTTCAGCAATTCCAGAACCAACCACCTGGCGCCCAGAAACAGAGTATCGCAACCTACGCCCAGACTCTCCAACAGCACCAGGCTAAACAGATGCCCGGTCAGCAGATGCCCAACGGACCTGGAGGCCCCCAAGGACAAGGCTCGCCCATGATACCCCCTGGAGCACCTGCCCCCGATGGATCTCAACTCAACACGTTCTACCATGCTGGCGAAATGGGAGGTCCAGGCGGCATGCGCCCTGGACCCGGAGGCGCGGGTGGCGCGCCCGGTGGTAGCAACCATGCTCTGCAAGACTACCAAATGCAGCTCATGCTGCTCGAGCAGCAGAACAAGAAGCGTCTCATGATGGCGCGGCAAGAGCAAGACAGTATGGCGCCGCGTCCTGACGGTACTCCCGGCCCTCCAGGAGGTCCCGGCGGCCCCAGCGGTCCCCCGGGTGCCAACGGCCAGGCTTTCAACAACACATCGCCCGAAGCTGGCCGCCCCGGCGCCTCGCCCAACCCTTCAGAGCAGATGAAGCGCGGCACGCCACAGATGAACCCTGCTGGCATCCCATCGCCCCTGCCCGAGGGCGCTCAGTCCCGTGGCTCGCCCAACCCTGTTGGATTCATGCCTGGGCAGCAGAACAACATGGACCCCAACACGCAGCAACACTTCTTCAAGGGAGGTATGAACGGCATGGAAAACGGCATGGCTCCTGGCCAAATGAACGGCGGCATGCGACCTCCGAGTTCTCACCCTGGCCAGCCCTTCAACGGCCAGCAGATGACTCCCCAGCAGCAGCAGATGATGGCTGCCAGACAAGGCCAGCAAGGCGGCCCTGGCGGGCCAGGCGGACCCGGCATGCAGCAGTGGCCGCAGCAAGGGCCCAACGGGGCCATGCCGCCTCAGGGTGGTCCCCAAGGTCAACAGGTTCAAGGAACGCCCCAGCAGAGGGCCATGCCACCACCATCAGCACCTGGTGCGGCCGGTAATAATGCCAACGCTACCGGACCCAATGGCCGAACACAGCCTTCCTCTCCTGCGCAAGGCACGCCAGCCCCGCCTACGCCGCAGCAGACCAACAAGGCAGCTCCTAAGAAGAAGCAGGACACCAAGGCCACCAAGAAGGTAAGGCCCCATTCGGCAGCCCTGTATCCATCGCTCAAGCTAACCTCATCACAGGGCGCCGCTGCCAAGAAGGGAAACCAGACGGCTGGTGGAGCCACACCGGCTGCTGACAACGATGCCGAGCCTCCCACTCCTCAGACGCCCATCACGCCCGCCCAGCCTGGGTTCCAGAAGAACGGCCCCAACGCCGCCGCCGGTGCTCAGCCAGGCGCCAATGCACCAGCCTCTGCCGCACCGGCTGGTTCCGCTCCTGTCGGCCCTCAGCACTCTGACCAGCAGATGAACTCGTTCCCGGCCATGGACAACAACGATCCTATGGTAAGTTTTTAAATTTAGCGTCTTTTGAAAGACTCGGCGGCTAATCCACGCTACAGGGCGGCTTCAACATGGACTTTGCCAATCCGCTGCAGACCGACAACGTCCTGCAAGACTTTGACTTTGACTCGTTCCTCCACGAGGACTCGGAAAACAACCAGTTTGATTTCAACCCGGCATCATTTGGAATGGACGGGTCGACGGAGATTGGCGCGGATTAGTTACCCGACCATTCGATGCCCTGAAATTGGCTTGTTCCACAACATCCATTCCCTGTTTATACCAAGCATGTCTGGGCGTTGGTCGGTTGTTTCACGTCTCACCATGGGAAGTGGTTATCTGAGCTTTGATCGGGCTCTACTGGTCTGAGCCCCTGTGCTCAAAAAGGGCATTCGAAAGCCGTGGTAATCCCGATCACATCAGGAACCCCCTGCCCGCCACCACAAGAAAAAAAAGAAGACATGTTGTAGACGGGCTGTTTTTCTTTTATAATCTTCACCATATTTTAACCGGGGCTTCATCATTGTGGCAAAATCGAAGATGAAGGGGGCTGACTTTTCTGTTTGCTCGCCCACCACCACGACCTGGGACGAGGTTTTTGGGAGTGTTGGAGGACAGGGAGTGGCGGGGAAAGGGAGCTGCGATTTCTAATGGGGGTCTTTTCGTCTTTTTTTTTTTGAGTAGGTCATTTGTCGATTTTATGCTCCATGACTGGAAATGCGGCAGCTGTCGCGCTGCAGGGCGTTACTCTATCGATACCTCGAGTCGGGATGGACAGTGCTTCTACTATCGGATTGTTTGATTAAAGAGAATATCACACCTTGTTCACAATACTGCACACATACAGCCTCCAACCCTCTACTCACCACTGCCAGGGCCGATCGAGACCCTCGACGGGTATTTCCCCTGTGTGCATGATCCCGATCAGAGGAAGCCACTGGGGCAATCGCCACGAGCGAGGCGCATAAAGCCGCGACCGACTGAGCGAGGCGACGCGTCCCACCGAAGGGTCCTAGGTCCCGAGCGAGATGGTGAGAGCGAAGATTGCTTGTTCTTACTTATTCTCATTACACCCAAGTTGTCTCGGTTTCAGCCCGCATGAACTCGGGGGGCAGGTATGAACTAGGACGCTAGGCGCGATGTGATGGATATCATGGTCACATCGAGGGGCCGGGAAGAAATGGTGGCGATGGGTTTGGTCGGTCGGTCGGTCTGTCGGGCGGACAGATGGGCAGGACACGACCTTGACTGGGCCTTAGGTACCGTACGAGGTGCCTCGATCGAGAAGAGGAGGCGGGAGGGCCAATAACGAGGTGGAACCTCGGGGTCCTGGCCGGGTTCTCTCGCCATGCTTGCGGCATGCTCGTACACATGCACGCTCCTCCCCGGCTGCTCTGACAGCTCGCAGGCGCAGATGGTAGGCCGGGCGATGGGCGATGGAAGAGGGGTCGGAAGGGGCCTTTGGCTCTGGTGCTTTCCATTGTCCTGCACCCTTTGCATACACTCGTGCACAGGACAGGTAGCCATGCATCCCATCCCACTCGCGCTGCCACGGGCGTCATGCCGCTGCTGTGGCCTGGAGCGGTCGGCCCTTGGGTCGTTAATTCGCTCACGTTATCTGAAAGTAGGTAGGTAGGTAGGTAGGTAGGTACACGAGGTAGTGAAAGGCAAGAGGAGAGTGTCGTGGGCGAAGAGGCGAGATCGGGCCCGAACCGGCGATGGCAGGCTCGGTGTGGTGGTCATCCCCATCCAAACCAGGCAGGGCCTTGCACGTGCCCAAGAGGTCTGTCTACACGAAGTCGTTTTTCCCTGCCGTGGTGGGGAGAGGGGGACTGAGGAGGAAGTCAAAGAGGCCAGCGGGACGGGACGATGGACATGGCGGCAGGACGGTGGTTTTCTTTTTCTTTTCCTTCTTCCCCCCTTTTTGTTCGTTTGTTCGCCGTGTCTTTCGTATCCGCCCGTGCCGTTCTCTGGCTTTATTCCTTCTTGTCTTGCTCTGGCCTCCTATCCTTACCCCGGCTCAGCCACGTGAGTATACGCCTACGGGCGGGCCGGCCGTATTACTCGTAGACGCCTAGGGCTACGAGTACTAGGCTATAGGAGTAGTAGGCAGAGAGACGTGGCGATCGGATGTACATGCGATGGCAGGTAGCAAGCCACGCGGCCCGGGAAATAAGAAGCGGCCCGGGTAGAAACCTAACTTACCTATCGCAACACCCAGAGGGGAAGAGCGACGAGGTCGTCGACCAGCGTCTCTGATACCAAGAATAGTCTGTGTCTCCAATATGTGCAGGCCCGGCCTCAGTCGTCGGGGACATTATCGACGATGGGGGCGGATGGGGGTGGCGGCCAGCTCAGTCAGGCATGGACACGCACGCATGAGTACAGCTTGGTTAGGTACTTACATGTATGTAGGCATGTTAACGAGCATGACGGGGTATGACAGGACAGGGGTCGGTGGGGGGTGGAGGGAGGGGTGGGCGTGCCTCGGATTGCTGGCAGCAAGTGAGTGCGGGTGTGGGCAGGGCGTGCGGTATGCGGTATGCGGGCAGATGGGTTCCAATCCATGTCGAGGGGGCGTGGCAGCAGTCGGCCCTGCCAGGCAGGACAGGCGTCCGCTGGGACCCGCGTGTAAGAGGGCCACGGGGGAAAGTGAGGCTCTGGTTTAGGGCTGGGTGGCTGGGCAGCGGAGCAGAGGGGACGGACGAGACGTTGACAGGTCGGGTGGCCGCACGGTGACAAGGGCGAGTTGGCTCTGGTAGCTTTGCCCGGCGGCTGGCTATCGTACCCTTTGGAGCAGCGCAGTGTAACGGAGGGAGATGTAGGAGGAAGGGCGGTAGAGACTGAGGAGAAGAGAGCGGCAGGTTGAGAGACAGAGGCAGAATCTCCGGCAACCAGGCAGCCGGGCGAAGAGAGGGGCCGCGGCGGGAGAATGGCGACGGGCCGGGCCGGCGAGACAGACGGGATCAGACCGACGGACTGGCTGACACAGGCACAGGCACGGGCAGGCAGACAGGCAAACAGACATGCGATGAGAAATGGCCGGGCTGCAGGACTCGGGGGCGTCGGGTGGTTCGGTATGGGGAGCTCTACCTAAGGTAAGTAATGGCAAGTAAATCATGATACCCACAGGCGGGACGGAAGCAAGGTTGTGTGAGGAGATGAGCCCGGCATGTCGAGGGTCATCAGACAGACAGGTGGCCGTTTGCCTCTGAAGATGGAGATATATGCCGTCTGACAGCCAGAGTGTCTAACACGGATGCGTTGGGCATGGGATCGTGAAAGGTGCTGGATTCGGAGCGAGAAAGCTGGAGGCCGGAGGAACCTGCGCGCGAAGTAGAACTGACGGGGGCAACGGCAAACTCCGCTCGACTCTGCCATCGCCCCTCGCCCTGCTCTGGACCCTTGGACATCCCCGATTACTCATGACCCCAGGCGAACACCTCACGGGCGGTATTTGAGCATCTCCTCCCATTTGAATGCCTTCCAGTGGTTCGGGTTTCCAATTGTTGGGCCCGTGAATCCCGGCAGCCCAATCGCGCCTTCCTCGCCGGCACACAGACCAAACCCCCCCCTGGTGCCTTCCTCATCCGTGCCGAGCGGGCATCGCATCGCATCGCATCGCAACGCATCGAATCATCTTCGCCTGCTTTCCGCTCCTCCTCCGGCTCTTCCATTCCTCCTCACCCCTCCTCTGCATCTCCACCCCATGCGCACACTTACACACTTGACCACACACTGGAACCCCGGCACGCAGCTCAACACGGACCAGATCCACCACCACCACCGCCGTCGCCGCCGCCTCCGCCTCCGTTTCTGCTGCTTGCCACAGCGAAAACACACCCCTGCTCCCCTCGGCCGGCCAGTGCTCAGCGTCGCTTTCCTCTTCGCCCTGCCCCTCGTCGCGTTGCACAAACCGCCGCCCCGGCATCCCGTCCCTCCGCAAGCCACGTTGACTTCTGTTCTACGCCCGCAATCCGTGTCAGACAGCCAGCCACCCAGTCTTACCCTGCCCTGACGCCGGCTACCGCGCCGCCCACCAGGGCCCAGGGCCTGGGCTGAGCAATTTGTCTGGCTGGATCAAACCACTGCCGACGACTTTCTTGCCTCCTCCTTGTCTGCTGTCGCAACCCGACGCTTCCCACTATGCCCTCATCTATGGCTTGACCGCCATCCACCCTCCCTCGCGCCGCTTCCCCTTCTACCTTCCTCTCTTCCTCGGCCCCTCCCCCCTTTGCCAAGGTGTCCTTCGATTGCGACTCCGGCGAAACTGGCTCGACCGTTCGAGCCATTGCTGTTGTTACCACCTGTTTACCCGCCCTCCTTTGCGTCACCACTCAGAGCTTGACTCAGCATGACCGCCCCCAATAGTAGCAGCAAGGACGTTGATTGGAGACCCAACGCACACTCCCCTCACAACAGACCGGCTCGAGATGCTAGGAAAAGTGGCAGCAGCGCCACCGCTAGCTCCGGTAGGAGCCCGAGACACAGCCATGCTGGATGCAACAGGGACAGGAACAGGAACCTCGCCAAAGAGACGGTCGACCAAGCCGCCAACACAATGGGCCTCATGGTCCAGCAGCTCATCTCAGAACTCGTCTTTGCCCCCCGCGATCTTCTTCCGGGTCTGCGCCAGTATTACGCTGATTGCATCTTCGACCTTATCGCCCTGCGTGACGAGCCCGACCGCCCCAGGCTTCTTGAGGCCTTCCTTTTTCATGGGCCGCTCGGGATCCAGCAGGACGTTGATGCATGGTTCCGCAGCCAGCCTCCTGACCCTTTCCACGTGGCTCGCGCTTACAGCAGACGACCGAGCAGCACCGTTGGCGCCTCTTCTGCTCCCCATGGCACAGCTTCTGGGGGGAAAGCGGAATCGCCATTCGACCCCCAAAGAGATTCTTCACCTGGAGCAGCACCACAGCCGAAAGACGAGCTCGAAGTGAAAAAGCACAGCGAAGTTGAACTTGAAAGTTCACACATGGGACACGTGACCAGAAATGACCAGGATAACGACGCCCAAGAGAGAGAAGAGAAAACGGCACGGGCACCTGCAACGGCACAATCATCTTCGCCGGCTCCTCTTACAAGCGACCAGGTCGAAAGCCTGATCGACGGGGTCCTCGTTCATCAAATCGTTGCCGCGGAGGCCATGGCTGACTTTTTCCGCCTACTCTTCCCTCCCATGGACGCATTGCCGGCAAAATGGGACCCTGATAATTGTCTTCAGGAAGCATTGATGCGTGTTTTTAGTAAGTCACGCCGCTCTCATTCGATCGAAAGTGAACGCGACGTACCCGGGTGCAAAGGGTGTATTGAAACTGGAAGCATTGAGCCGCCACTCGTGGCTTCTTCGCTTTATTCAAAAACAACTTCGTGTCTCAACAAAGATGTCGCGACTGCACCTGATACTCGTCTGACAATCTAACAGGACGACAACTCCCGGCAACTGCCACTCATACTCAGCGCAATGTGGTTGACTATTTCCGGCATCGCTTTCTGGCCAAGTTGTACCCTCTGCGTCCACACATGGACGACTGCTGGTGGGTTGAGGCTATGGTTGTGGCCTTCGAAAGTGCGTGGCGCCTGACAGGCCACGAGCACACGAGCCGTGCCGACGAGTGTGACGTCGGCACAGGCAGAAGCAAAATTAGAGCCCTGAAAGACAGCGATCAAGCTTCCCACAAAGAGGGCAGCGCTTTCGAATCGAAGCCACACGACCATGTTGAACTAATCATGGCACTCAAACGCGTAGCCTGTTGGCTACTACGATCGGAACCGCGGTTGCGTGCACGCGTCAAAGAGGGGGTTGTTAGCTGCGATGGCCAGCCCACGCTTCCAGTGGGGCCGGCTATTGTGGCAGACGAGGAAACGAGAAGGGCTGTTTTCGGAGACAGCCGCCAGCAGTGTATCAACGAGAACGGCGACGAAGGTGCATCACACAGACGGACATCACCAGAAGTACAAGAAACACGGCAATGCTCGACATCGGAATCAGCCGCTACCGCAAGACAACACTCATCCAACAACAGCAGGCCCATCGATGTGGCGAGGTGGAATTACTGGAAGACTCGTTATACGACTCTCGTCTCCCGCCTGGAATTCACTCCAGACTCGGATGTGTACCGTGGCTGCGTGCGGATGGAGAGGATCTCGGATCCCGGGTTGCCCCCTGCTACTGCTGACCCCAGCAATGCTTCTATCGCCACTGTCGCCGCCAGCTGAAGCACGGCGAAGGAATGACTCTTACGACCGAGAGAATGCGTTGCTGGACTAGGGCTCATGATAGTGAGCCAAGGCCGTGGCGAACCGAAGAACAGGCGGAATGAGCTTCGGACACCACAGATCATCCGTGGCCAAGTTTCAGAATATGACAGGGATGATATTATCCTGGTTCGCAGTATCACAGAGACGCAGGTGCGCTCATTGGCCTCATTCGGAGAGCAAGTTTCCTGGCCACGCCAGAATCCACCAACAGCTGTGCCGGATTTATCGGACAAGCATATTATGGCCACGCGACTTACAAGAATAACGGCAATATACTCATCTGAACAGTGAAAACTGTACCACCGGCGCTACCCAGTCTTGCATACTACGCCCAACGCGTCGAAGTGAAAGGCTTCCAATCGATTTGCTGCGCTCTTGTCGACGCAGACGGTCTATTGAGCCAAAATAGGAGTCGGAAACAGGAGAGCCATATCATACCAATCTCTGACTGTTTTTATATCTGCGTGCCGTGCGTGCCCAGTACGCGCAATTGCCGTGCGTCATCTCGACCTTCTGCCGGGCCTCAATCCAACCTGCTGCAGGTGTGGAGCGACGCCACATGGACCTGTGCAGAAACAGGCGGAAACAGGCAAATCACTGGTATCCGTGCCGTGGGTTTCTCGAGATGATGGTTATTCGACTGGCTCAAGCGGCAATTGACCGTCAACACTAGTACTCCAGCAATAACTTGTTGCCGGACGTCTGAGAAGCTGCCACTGTACATTCTGTCCACTTTAGTAACCCATGCCGGGTGCACAGCTCTGTCCCTGTCGTCTCAACCAGAGGAACCACACCGGGCCTCTCGGCGACAGCTCAATAGCACAAAGGCAACCGCTGTGGTACTGCCGAATCCGACACCTCGTACCTCGTGATTCCTTCATGTGCAGCGTCTTGAGGATATATGGCGAGACGCGCGTGCGAATGAGGGACGACGGGCTGTGCCCCCGCCGCGTTGGAAAGAGAGGACGACGCCGGGCGCACGCGCAGGACCAGCGAGTCGATCGAGTTTGCAAGTCGATGTGGCCGTTAGGTACTCCCCAGTTCTACCAACCCTACCTAAGGTAACCAAGGCCAGACCCGCAGTCCCGACCCGACAACTGCGGCATGGCAGGAGCAGCGGCTTGTTACCCAGGCTTGATGTGTACCAAAAGGTGTGCGAAGGCTCCCCCGATGCAGGCAGCTGCGCCGACTGAGTGGGACACTTAGGTAAGGTATGCAGTGCTTGCAGCCCAATCAAGGAAGCAGTGAAGCAATCGGAAAAGAGATCAGGAAAGTCCTCGCAGAAGGGAAGGAACCAACAGTGAACAAACGCACCTTTCAAACCCGACAGATGGATGTTTACCAACTCATCAGGGGCTTTTTCATTTTGCATTCTGTACGCGAGACAGCCATCTGCCTCTGCCTGGCTTACTCCCAACTTCATCACAAATATCATGTAATGCTTTACGTCGACACGAGACAGCCATATCATCATACTAAGCTCAAAGTCTCATTTCGCAAGTCGCGAGCGTGTTGATAGCGCCTCATCGCCCGTCATAGCCAAGTCCGAGTCACACTTGCTTTCGCGGCTCGCCTGCCTCACGCGCCCGCCTCTTCTCAGACCCGCACGACAGCGAACGCGAGATGCCCGCTCGAACCGCAGGCCGGAACAGCGTCGCCCACCATGTCGGATGACGAGCTCGGCGATGGCGCAGCCTCAGTCCAGGAGGGGGAGGTGGAGATGGTGGAAGTGGCGGAAACGTCGCCGATGCCGACAGAGCTCACACCGCATCAAGCCACCTCTGCTGTATACCAGCGAGTGATAGAACTGACACAAAGGACTGTCGAGGAACGCACGAGCCTGTTTGAGGCCATGGCCGACAAGCCTGAGGATGAGTGTGAAGTGTTGATGGAGGCCGCAGTCGACAGGCTTGAGCAGGAACGCACGAGGCTGGTAGAGGCCGTGGGCGTGTTGGTGGACAGTGGTCACATGCGCCTCCAACACCTCCTCACCAGCGGCTTTTTGTGCAGCGCCGTCCTCCCCGTCCGATACGACAGCACGCACAGACATGATCAGATGCAATCGGCGTGCCACTTCGTCGTGGAGCTGGGCGCTCGACTCGGCGAAACTGCGTTCTCGAACGCATTGCATGCCGCGCTCGGAGACGCTTATCGTGAGTTTCACCGCCGTTGTTCCTCGAGACGCCGGGAAAGACTGACGTCAAGCCCCGAATCGCCAGTCAGGGCCCTAGATGACCGCGAATGCCACTACTTGCTCACCTTCCATACGTTTGTACAGGCTTTGTTTCTCAGGATGGACTTGGAACCCATCTTTTTTGTATGGGCGATGCGGGATGCGCTCGAGGTGGAACTGGCACCTAGCGAGCTGGAGCCGGTGCCGGTGCCGGTCGAGGTGGAGGCAGCGCCGGGCGGGCAAGAGGCGGCGCCGGGCGGGCAAGAGGCAGCGCCGGGCGGGCAAGAGGCAGCGCCAGGCGGGTTAAGGTTGAAAAAGACACGCCGGCGTGGCGGAGGATGCAAGCAGCGTTCGACTGGGTGCGGACACATGGGATCTTGCTGAAGATGGCGTTCAAAAAGTGGCTGGGACCGTCGAATCTGGTAGCGAGGATTCTCCTAGACCAGCCCGGGGCGCTCTGGGAGTCGGAGCTCGTACGACGACAAGGCGGCGACAGGCCAGACGGAGGCAGAACACCGGTTGTGACGGCCGACAGATGGAATTGGTGGGTTGCGCGGCTCGAAGTGTTGGTGTCGAAAGACCCAGACTTTGCTGAGTTGCCGGGAATGATGGGACGGATTCAACCGATGCAGGACTGGATGCGGACGAGGCTGAAATAGCCGGCCCTCTGACAGCCAGAGCCCGTGGGGATCGAGTCTGTCCAAGGCGACCCACGGGCACAGCGAAAAGGAGAGAGACTTGCGTCGTCGTCGACAAGAGCCTCAGGCGCACCGACGGGCAGAGACGGAGACCACTGAAAGGCTGTGCTGCAAGCCGAGCATACGCGCTGTGAGTGGCAATGTTGGATAGATGTGCGAGAAACGACGGCCGCGAAGCCAGAGTGAAGGGTGGTTCACGATGCGGGCGGTCACGGAGATGATTCGAGACTCGTGCCAATTAATTTACTCCAAGCGTCTGCTGACACCAGCGTTTACATCCAGTCCATCGTTCAAGGTCAAGTACAAGATGCGACCCAGGCGCCTCGAACGCGACGTGAGTCTCTTTCCGTGAGGTTCTCGTACATCCCTCACCACTCACATTGTATATTGTGTGGGAGGCGCGGAGGCTTCCCTGCCGGCTCCCGCTATTGTTGGCAAGTGCGCGATCGCGGGCGGTGGACGGAACCGACGCCGAGTCTGTCGGCCCGCGTTGGCCCGCACCTTCCCGGCCGATCGACCAGCGACATGTGCATCGCCCGGCCTTGTTCGTGCCTGCGTCACCCATAGGTTAAGGTCCATGTACTCGTGCCTACCTTCATGGCCATGGGTACCTTCCATTCGACACTTTAATCACACTGCATTCTAAGGCTCAATGCACGTGGTATGTGGCTACCTAGGTACCTGCTAGGTAAGGTATGCTGGGCAGACGTTCCTGGGCCGTAACCCTTCAACTCGATCGTACCGGCACACACATAGCCGCGGTCAAGAACTGGACCAGAGGCAATATCCCAAGAGTCAGCTGCGCATCTCGACTCGGCGGCCAGGCGAATTGGATCGAAGCGAATGGTCAAGGCGGGTCCGTCCATGGGGGGCCAGTGTCGGACCGTCTGATGTGGGGGATACTTGAGAGATACTTGCACGAGGCCGAGGTTACCCGCGGCAAGCTGTTTGCTCCCCGAGTCATCAGCCATTGATCTGCTGGGAGAACAACTCCAAGCGCATTCGTGGTTACCTAGGTAGGTATGAGGGGGCTGATGGCGATTCTGCCCGCCATCGTGCTTCTTCATCCTCTCAGCTCCCAGGCCGAACTCAGACGAGCAGTCGTCGAGAATGGGAAGAAGTGACGGCGGAAATGACATTCAGGCACATGTATGGATGGTATGCGGGCGGCTTGCTTATCAGATACGCAACGACGGAAACATCCACGCGTAGCATCTGCGAGTACCTACTCGTCCATACGAGTAAAAAGGTTGTAATATCAAACACACTGAAGCTTCTGACAGTGTCAGAACCTGGCAAGCTTTGGTACACAAAGATATCCCCAGAGGTGGCTAGCCCCCTCAACTTTTCCCGGGCCGCTGGTAGACACCTGTACGAGTATGCATTCCTCTCCGGCGCGAGTCAGTCGACGTGTATTCGCCTTTGTGTGCTCATTCGCACGCCTAGTTCGAGTCATGCCTGGAAGTCATTTCACAGGTACGGTCAAAAGTCCACTTTGGGGCAGCGCGTCCATTCGGTTCTATTTGACTCGGATCTGACGGACCTGATTTGAGGCAGAAGCCCCTGCACCCAGCAGACGTACGTCGGGTACCGAGCACATCCCCGTGCTCGTATCCATCCCTCCCTGGGTGAGCTGGTAAGCGGCAAGCCCGGTCGGACCTAACAGGTAATTGGTAATGCAGGTAGTACTCCGTAGGTCGACTGAAATCACGCAGCCTTCCAAGATCGAGTGGGGGAACCTTCCTTTTGTCTCCGGAGACAGTACCGGCTGCGTACATTCCAGTCGTGTCTTGCGAATGGCAAGTCGTTATGCGCCCAAGGTGGCGCTGGCATGACATGGCAGCGTCGCGCAGGTACGGGCCACTACCGCGACCCGTCACTGGACTCTGCGAGTGCTTTGGAGTCGTACCTGCTCTCGTCGGGCCCAACTCCCCCTCCAATCACGCACGCGGCTCTCATTGCCCCGTACATGTACTTGTGCCTTTGGGCTGGCACGACCTTCCAGCAAGTACCTCACTATGTACTCATGGACCTCACTTTGCTGGATGACTGGGCCAGGCCGTGATAATTCTGGACCCCCCCTCGCCCCATCGCCGTGCACGGTTTTTCTCCCTTCCCCCCTTCTCGCCGGCCGTTCACCTCAAGTACCTGACCTACATCGCTTTCCCCCCATTCCACCCATCGGAGGTTGCAGTGTTGAAGGTTGTCGTTGAGACGGTTCGAAGAAGCTGCTGCTGCTGCTGAAGAAGACGACGACGACGACGACGACGACGAAGAAGAGAAAGCAGAAACAAAGAAGGCCAATCGAACCAAGTCGCCCGAAGGGTCCTCCCGCTAAATCTGCTCCCGGCTTTGCATCGCATTCATCGCATCGCATCGCTCCGCATCGCTTTGCCTTGCCTGCATCACCACTGCTTCCTCACGCCATCCGGGTACCAGGTTCGCCATCGCACCCTTCCATCAAGGTATGTATATCGCAACTCTCTTTTCTCTGTCTGCTCGAGCGCCCCGGTGCTTGCATCCTTGGCCCTGCGTCAAACCGTCTGCATACTACGCGATCGCCTCGGGACGGACGGTGCTCCATCAGATTACATCCCCGCCCGCTCGTCCCGCGTATTCCACCCCCGCCCTCATTGCCGCCGCCGCCGCCGCCGCCGCCCGGACTTTGAGGCCCCCGCCAGCTGCTATCGCGCACCCGATCGCATCACTGTCACCTATCAAGACATATCTTCGTCGGCGTCGCCGTCCACATTCTTGCCCATGGCCATGTCACACCTGAAGATCGAGGGCGGGTAGCGCTGGCCCATCGCGCATGCAGTAGCATTGCATCTCTGTGCGACACGCCGCGCTGCCAGCCCGCTTCGACCCGACGCCGCGGCCGCCAGCCTTGACAGTGAGCTTCCGCAATGCGACGTTGGCTGTTCACTGTCGCACACTCACCCTTATGGGACTTCCTTATGAGGCCTGCCTGATGCACTGCCTCGACCTGCGCCGTTGCCGCGGCTGGCTTTCACACGGCGTCTTTCTATCACACTGCGCGACTACCTCACACATACGCCACGGTCGCATGTTCGATGCCATCTCTATCGGACCTTCATCTTGGCCAGGCAGCTTGTATCTGCGACTGCTGGTCTCGCCGCTTCGTTGCGCCAAGCTGCGCACCGTGGCCGTCGCCTGCCCCTTGACTTGGGCCCAAGAACACTTGCTGTCGGTACGACATCGACTGCAAGTGGACAAGTCCATGTCAGGTTGGAAGTCTGCCGCCAACCGTCGAAGTATCTGGGCTTCCGCGTCACCGCCCGCAAGCCGTTCAGCTCGGGTCAACGCATCCTTGATCTACGACAGCAGCTGAACCACCTGGACACCGGCCATGTGTTCTCGCTTGCTACGTCGCCGAGTCTTACGTTCTCGCAAGGCTTGCTGTCATTTTACTTCTGTGCGACTTTGCTCTTGCTCACGACTGCCTGCGGGCCAGTCATGCCCCCAATCATTCGACCTGTCGCATTCCCAGCGCATCCGTCCGTGGCTGGCGAAATAACCAGACGTCTCCGAATCTTGGCTCGTCTTGTGCGACCCCATGGCAAGCGGCCACGTGCAGCCCCGGCACATCATAAAGTCGCCGACCCGCACTTTTCTCCCCCCCTCATCAAATCGTCAACATAGGGTCCACGCGCAAGAAGACAGGAGCACCCAACGGGCGTTGAGATATCAAAGCAACAAACGCTGCGACAATCGCGAACGAGTTTGGGACTCGGCGCAGGCAAGACTAAGAGCTGATCACCCATCACCAGCTTGGCTTGAGCCTGGTGCCTGGCACACATTTTCGCTTCTATTGCCTTCGCCTTGGCCGCTTGCCGAGATAGCCCGGCACAATCGGTTCAGCAAAAACAGGCACAGACCAAATTAACAGACATTACACCGTTTTCACCGCCGCTCGAGCTCGTCGTTTCATGCGAGATTGCATCGCTAACAAAGCACCATGCAGTTCTTCGGATATCCACCCAACATGTCTTCGCTCTCTCGGCGTGCTTGCTACAAATGTGGCAATGTCGGCCACTACGCTGAAGTGTGCTCTTCCGCGGAGCGCCTCTGCTACAACTGCAAGCAGCCTGGTAAGCGACCTCTGGCCCACACAAGAAGCACACCATCACTGACATCACCACCCAGGCCACGAGTCCAACCAGTGCCCTCTCCCGCGCACCACTGAGGCCAAGCAGTGCTACCACTGCCAGGGCCTTGGCCACGTGCAGGCCGACTGCCCGACTCTGCGTCTGACCGGCGCCGGCGCTGGCGGCGGCAGGTGCTACAACTGCGGCCAGCCGGGACACCTTGCCCGATCCTGCCCCGCTCCGGCCGGCATCCCCATGGGCCGCGGTGCTCCTCCTGTCCCCCGCGGCGCTTTTGGCGGATACGGGCGCGGTGGGTTTGCTGGCGGACCTCGTCCTGCCACCTGCTACAAGTGTGGAGGCCCGAACCACTTTGCCCGGGACTGCCAGGCCCAGGCCATGAAGTGCTATGCCTGCGGTAAGCTTGGCCACATCTCCCGCGACTGCACGGCTCCCAACGGCGGCCCTCTCAACACCGCCGGCAAGACCTGCTACGGCTGCGGCGAGGCAGGCCACATTTCGCGCGACTGCCCCCAGAAGGCTGCTCCCGGCGAGATTCCCACCGACGTCGACATGCCGCCGGCTGCTGCCATTCCTCCCGTTGCTTAAGCGACCGTCGTCGACGCTCCTCACCGGAGCTTCGACGGGGCCTGCTGGCTTGGCAGCGTGCTTTGCCGATACCTGTCCACGGTGGAACGCACGCATCACCTGTCATCTTCCAGCGCCCTTATTTACAGAGATCGCCACCGATACTTTCGCGGTCCTGGTCAGACACTGCAGCGTGGGCTTGAACCAGATGCCTTTTCTTTCTTTACGAGTTCTGGGCGCCCTATACTTCACGGCTCTGGCATCTTCCCACCGAGGCAACACCCAAATCTACTGGATTAGTACGACTTCGTTTATCCCTTTGTTATTTTTAGCTTTATCCCTTGGACCTTCCGCGGTCACGCATCATTCACCTTGCCGGATCAGCAACTGTTCCGAGCGGTCTAAGGCTTCCTTGCGGGCTCACATCCTCGACCAGCGCACGACCATCATGGCGCTCACGATCAACTGCGGGGTAACATGTCCTGAATGACGCCACTGGCAAGTCCTGGCTTCGTTGAACAACAGCTTTGGGGCCATCGATCGCGAATCAAAACTTTCACATTTCAGGACGCATTTTTTGTCCCTCGTGTACTACCAGAAACCCCGGCTATCATCGGCCGGGCGGGCGGGAGTGAAGAGGAGATCAAGAGTGAGATCAGGAAGAGGATTTTGAGGACGAAAGAGCATCACAAGGCATGAGAAGGCGTTTTCCTCCCTCCATTCACCCTTGCTAATTCCCGGCGTTCTGATTTCACCTTTCTACTCCTGATCCGTTTCTTTTTCTTTACTGGTTTCGAACGGTCAATATTCTTCTATCCTCTTTCCCCTTATTTTCCTACTTCTTCATTGCAACCTTATGGGGCCACGATTTCAGAGCCACGAGCATCACACGAGACCCGAGACAAGATGATACCAAGTTGTGTTGTGGCGGACCGAGCGGAACCGCGCGCTGCAGGAAAAACCGACGAGGAAGGGCGAAAGTACATGCGAGCACAAGACAAGGCGAGTGAGCGGCGACTAAAGCGCCCTCTGAGTGGGAACGACGGATAAGACCCAGAGAGGGAGAGAGAGAGAGAGCAAAGGGTCCATGAGAGGAGAGGAGACGGAGAAGGGGGGACGAAGCTTGGGATGGTGGCGGTGAGTTTCTGCTCGTTGCCTTCCCTCGATTCTCCTGCCTATCCCGACACGACGTACGTTTGGAAGTGAAGTTGGTTAGTTGAGTGATAGCATTGTGCCGCCGCGCGAGAGGTTTCAAGGAAATAAAACACGCACACACGGAACTTCGCCCGCTTCTTGTGATTTGTGTGTAGGCAGCGATTACCCCGAGCGTGAGTGGCGAGACGGCCAGCTTGGCTTGTAATCAAGGCTGACAGCAAGGCACCCGACATGACATATTTCACCACATGTCCAACAATCGAAGAAGCCCTTTCGCAAGGATGCATTTCTATGTACAGCTAGCTGATGTGCCCGGAGTTCTGGGCACTGTCTTGCTTCTCCTAGTCTCGTCTTTGGGACGAGAGGACCTGCGGCAGATGTGATATCTGTAGACTGTCATGGGGTGTATCTCTGATCCTTCTCTGGATATGTTAGCGTTTGCGGGGCCGAGTCGAGAGGGTATGCAGCGTCGAGTCGCAATGCGCGGCTGTGTCGTGAGAAGCCCCTAACAAGTATTCTGTGCAGTTCGGGGTTCCCATGGCCTCGTGGACAGCCAGCCGGAGGCGAGCGCCGGCAGGTAGACCCGTGAGACACGACTCTGCTCGACGTGTTGAGGCTGTGTTGGATACACTCGACAGTCAAGTTCGGAATGCGACTACGGGGGGCTTCAATCGAGGCTGTAGCATGACCGGTCCGCTGCTCAAGCTGCTGATCGTGTCTTCGAGTACTGTTTCTTACTCGAGGGCCACGCCAAGCCCGTCCAAGATCGTGACCAGTGATGGCCAACGTGGTCAGCTGAACGCGACGCTTCGTAGAGTGGCTCGGGATGCCCATCGGTCTGCGCCCTGGGGCTGCAGCTTTGCGAATGATGCTATCTCGAACTTTGTCGAAGAAAACCGCACCTCAAGATCATGGGTCGTCGATGAGCGACTCCCCAAGTGTCTTGCCCAGCTGGACCAGCGTCTTTTCGTAGACCTTGGCCACATTCATCTGGAATTCCTCCTCTTCCTCGTCGTCATCATCATCCGAAGCGTCGTTTGATGCGTCGTCCGATTCTGTTTGAGTGGCTTGAGTGTCGATTTGAGCCGCCGGCGCTGCGTTCTGGGTGCTCACTCGTGTGGCCTCTTCATCAGATGAGTCATTGTCTTCGTCAAGCGAGAAGTGAAACTGTCCTGGACCACTTCTTCCTGGCGGACCATCAGCATCGTGCGCTTCCCCCCCGGCGGCTGGAGCCATGATAGAGGCGATGTGTGCCATTGAACCATGGCCTTCTTCGACTTTGACCCTCTTTGGAGAGTCGTTCAGCCCGTCTGTTGACAAGGCAGTGTCGTCTTCTGGTGGCGAGAAAGTCGGAGAAACGGTACGCTTGCGCTTCGGAACGGCCGGGGCGTCCGCAACATCGACAAACTCAGTCCCGTCGTCCTCGTCTTCGGTTTCGTCCTGCTCTTCTCGCTTGATGCGGTCCTCCAACGTATCTGCGGCCGGGGCCCGGGGCTTGGGCGTTGACGAGCCTGCGAGGGCGACAGCAGCGTCGCGGGGTTCGCTTGGCCTGCGGGCCCTCTTGCTGTTTCCCGCGTCGCCATCGTCGTCGAACATGCCGTCCTTGACATCAGCCTCGCCACTCATGATCATGGCAACCAAAACCCTGGTCTCGTCGGCGATGCTTTTGATCCGGACCATGTCGGTGGCCGAGAAACCCGCGATCAGGCCGCGCTGGAAACCGGGCAGGGGGGCACCGGTGCGGAAGTCATGGCCCTGGAGCAGACTAGCGATGCAGTGGTCGAGTTTCTTGAGCAGGGAAAAGGTAGGGCGAGGCTCGGAGGGAAGGCGGGCAGGTAGGTGTTCATGGCGAGGGCAACCGTGAGGAGATTAGGGATTTGGAGGCTGGCTGCGAAACGTCAGCCCTGTGAGAGAGGACCCGGGACAGGACGGACAGAGCAGGACAGGACAGGACATACGAGTTCCGGAGAACCACAATACATCGACGACCTCCTCAAGATCGCGGCAGGTCTCGCCGAACGACTGGTAGCCGGTGAGTTCGTCGGCTGGGTCTGGCAGACCGAATTTCTTGACATAGCGACGCGAGATGTGCAAGAGGCGCTGGGAGACATAGTCGCGGGCGTAGTCCTCCTTGCGAGAGCCGGGTAGCAGGGGCTTGGAGCGAGGGACGGGAAGGCCGGCGGCAGCACGGGCCGAGGCGGTGCTGGGCGCCGGGGAAGGTAGGACGCGGTTCTGATTCAGCTGCGGAGGTGGAGGAATGACGAAGCCGCCGGGCAGGTCATCGCCGGTGTCTGTGGGAGTGCTGGCCATGCTGTCGTGGGCTCGGCGTGAAGCCGTGTGATCGGCAGGGCACGAGAGGGCGCGTCGCGGCGTCGCGGCGTTGGGAGACGTGGGGCAGGTCGGTCAGCGATGGAGAGGAGAAGGGCAAGAGTGACGGCGATGGGTTCGGGCTAATCACAGGCCGGGAATGAACGAAACCTGGCGTTGAAAGCAGACAGATATTATATGGGTGTTGGACTAAGATTCAGCCCTTGGTATGGCTCGTCGAATGCAACGGCAGCGCGTTCCGCGACTCCTATCATCCCACTGCTCGTACCTTCCATGCATCAGTGACGACATCCTAGGCCGCGGTGCCCGGCAGTGTCTACTAATCGAGTGCCTACAGTAGCTGCTGAGCCACATTGAGACCAACCTACGGGGCACGTGAAGGCTCTCGGGTGGCTCGAGCTACCAGGACGAGGTCTGTGGCTGGAAGGGCCCACTAAGTTCCATTGAGCTTCCCCCATCTCGGACTGGCAACTGCTGGAGGTACCCATGTACCCCCAGGCGCGGGCGGAGGTACCCACGTACTCGTCGCGCGCGCCGACTTTTTTCTCATCAGGTCAGGTCCAATCTCGAGATATCGTCGTCACTCCCCATCAACTCAACACCAGCGCTCCCAGCTCCAGTCCGTCACGTCCGACCCCGTCAAATCGCACACTCCACGCACACTCCACGCACATTTAACTCAAATCAAAATGCCTGCCAAGCGCGTCTCCGGTGGTGCCGCCCGTCCCCGCGGCTACTTTGCCACGGCCTACGACACTGTCACTGCCCCCGACAACCAGGCCGTCGTCCGCAGCCTCGCCGTCTTTGGTGTACGCGTCCACTCCCCATCGTTCTGTCTTTCAAATTGGCCATGCTGACCATCCTGCAGGTTGCTGTTGGATTCCTTGCCAGCCCCTTCGGCGACTTCCTCCTGCCTCCGTAAGCCGTCCACAGAGCACTTCGCTGCCTTCGTCGGCGATCGCGCACGCTGACCACTCTCTCAGGTTGTAAATTAGCCATGGCACACGCCGCCTGGCTTCATTCGATCATTCAAACTGTACGACTAGCGAACTCCCGACGCCCTACGATATGGAACGACAGACGCGGGATTTGTACAATATATAGAGGGTGCGCGCCCTGACGCACCGCCACCTGCAGCATGCGATGCTGCAAGGATCGATACTGCACAAAACAAGCGACGATGACATACCCTCACGAACAGCGGATGGAGGCGGTTGGCCTGCGTGTCCGTCATGTCTGGCGGCACGTCGTCCCAGCATGGGGCAATATCTGCCGGATCGAGGACAGCAGTATATACTACACCTATCATAATGAGATGACCTTTGAATATCCACACCGTCTTCTGACCTGTCTGCTTGCTCTGGGACGCGATCTCACTGCTTGACTTTGACTTGGGGCGGGATGCCTGGAAGCGGCATCCCATCAACATCTGGTCGAGGACCTCAACAGGCGGCAGTGCCCCGAGCTGGACAACTGGATGGTGTGCGAGAACGTTCAAGTCCTGGCCAATCACCCTTGGCAGGTGTCTGATTTGATCTTGATCAGCCTGGGGAATCTGTGAGGCAAGACTGGACGAAGGCTGCCTAGGACTGGGTCGTCGAGATACGATTATGGCTCGGAGCGGATGAATCGTTACAAAACGCATCCACTACATGACGACATTGTATTACGGCACGCACAGGATCCCATCAACAATGCGGCACCGTCATGAGAAGTGTGCAGGTGAATGCAGGTGAAGATGCCGTGCGCTCGCAACGAGACCTCTGCATTTGATGTGGGTAATGTGCGTGCCAAACACCAGACAGCTTGACTGGACCCGGATTACTTGCACAGGCTTGAAGCAGCGTGGCAGCGAAGCCGAGCCGCCGCCAGCCGGGACCCGCTGCGCTGGATACCATCAGGAGGGCATGTATGCATTTGTAGCCGTGGGCCAAGCGAGTGACTGGTTTTCGCTACATTGGGGGTCGCGGTACTGCAGTCTACATTGCGTTGTCAGATCCGGACAAGGGGCTATTGCCGAGCCTGGCTAGCGCTTGGGCAGAGCCGAGGCACATGCCAGAGCAGGAGCACCGCCGGGCCCAGTGACTTACAGCTTCCCTAGAGCTTGGCCTAGTAGGCAGGGCGCTGCGCTGCGCTGACTGAACGTCGCCGGCGGCTATTGCCATTACGTAGGTCCCGTGCTCTGCTTCTGATTCTCCGGTTGTCCGTCCACGCCAATTCCCGTCTGCCCCCCTTGGCTTTGGCTTCTGCTTCCTCCTCCCCTTTATAATAACCGTGATACGCCGTCGCTCCTCCAATCCAGAAGCCCCTCGTTGTTCTCACAGTCTGCTTTCATTTCCGTGGACCGTCGCTCGCGCACGACTCGCCCAGCGCCGATCCCCTCCCCCGGCCGACCCTCCGCCCAGCTCTCACACACACCCACCCACCATCATGGTGTCCGTATCCGGCCCCCGCCAGTCGCTGACTGTCGTCGACAACCGCACCGGCAAGTCGTACGACGTGGCCATCTCCCACAACTCCATTCTGGCCACCGACTTGAAGAAGATCAAGATCAGCTCGCCCACCGAGGCCGGCGATGACCGCGCCGAGGACGAGACGGACCAGGGCCTGCGCGTCTACGACCCGGCCTACATGAACACGGCCGTCATCCAGTCGCGCATCACCTACATCAACGGCCAGGAGGGCGTCCTGCGCTACCGGGGGTACCCCATCCAGCAGCTTGTCAAGAAGAGCAACTTCCTCGAGACCGCCTTCTTGCTCATCTACGGCAACCTACCCACGCGCTCGCAGTACGCCTCGTGGTCCAACGACGTCCTGCACCACACCTTCATCCACCAGGACATTGAGGGCATGTTCAAGTCCTTCCGCTACGACTCCCATCCCATGTCCATGCTCACCTCGGCCTTTGCGACCCTCGGCGCCTTCGCCCCCGAGGCCAACCCCTCTCTGCGCGGCCAGAAGCTCTACACGGACGCCGCCGGCGGCAATCCCCAGGCTCTCGACACCCTCGACAAGCAGATCCTGCGCATCATCGGCAAGGCCCCGACCCTCGCGGCGGCGTCGTACCGCATGCGCCAGGGCCGCCCATTCAACCGCCCTGCCCAGGGCCTCTCTTACACGGCCAACTTCCTCTACCTGCTCGACCACCTCTCCGGCCACGAATACCGCCCCAACCCCGTCCTGGAGCGCGCCCTGGACGCCCTCTTCATCATCCACGCCGACCACGAGGTGAACTGCTCCACTGCCACCGTTCTGCAGGTCGGCAGCTCTCTGGTCGACCCCTACAGCGTCGTTGCCTCGGGCTGCGCTGCGCTGTACGGCCCCTCTCACGGGGGCGCCTCGGAGAGTGCGATTCGGATGCTGATTGAGATTGGCCACCCGGACAACGTACCGGAGTTCATGGCCAAGGTGGAGCGTCGCGAGCGGGTGCTGGTGGGCTTTGGGCACCGCGTCTACAAGGCGACGGACCCTCGCTCGACGGCCATTCGCGAGCTGGCCGACGAGGTCTTTGCGGTGACGGGGCGGAACCAGCTGCTCGACACGGCTCTGGCTCTGGCGGACTACGCGCGCCGCTCCGAGTTCATGGTCAAGCGCAACCTGTACCCCAACGTGGACTTCTACTCGGGGCTCATCTACCAGGCCATGGGGTTCCCGCTCGACTTCTACCCTGTCCTGTTCGCCGTGCCGCGGTGCGTCGGGTGGCTGGCGCATTGGCGGCAGATGATGCTGAACAAGTCGGGAGTCAAGATCTGGCGGCCTCGGCAGCTCTACGTGGGCGAGGGCCAGCGGGAGTATGCCGAGTTTGGGGCGCGGCCGTCGGTTGCCGAGGGGGCGTCCGTCTTCGATGCGCCGGTGGCCGTCAGCCACGGCAGTGACAGCCGGCGCAACGAGCTGGCCACATACAAGGACGAGGCGGGCAACCTGGTAGGGAAGAGCCGGCTGTAGTGATGTGCGGCAGGGCAGGGCTGGCGTGACATGTCCATCATCTAGTGTATATAAATGTTCCAAGACGATTCTATGGTATTTTGGATTCTCCCTGTTGACGTAGCTTGGCGCTGGATTCCAAGTTGGCGCGATTTGATAGGCTGTCGCAGTGCCTACCTAACTTAGTTGACTGACCACCTCGGACCATTTGCGGTGCACCAAGTCAGCGGGCAGCCGGCCGTTGATGTGATTGCGTCGACTGGGGCGACATGCCGACTCATCGCTCGCCTGGGCCAGTCAGCGGGCAGCCGGCCGTTGCCGTGAGTGCGTCAACTGGGGCGACATGCCGCCTCATCGCCCGCCCCCAGGCGTTGATCCCGCCAGCCTGTTGTTCCAAGATCAGTCTTTGGCGTCGGACTTTAAAAGGGCGGTAGAAACGGTACCCGGTTGAAATTGGCCTCGTTGCTATTCTTGGCGAGGGCCCTCTGGCGTGATTGCCTTAGCCGTCGAGTCGCCACCCCGGCTGTTTGCCATCCTGCGCCCCTCACAAGCCGCCACGCGAGCGGGCCGCCGGGTAATCGGACGGTCAGAGTTCGCTCGCTCGACGGTTTGTGCTTTCATTCGGAGGGCTGTGGAACGAGGATTGAAGGCAATGGGCGATCTTATCACACAGACGGGGCGGCACGGTGGGGAGAGGTGCCTCTGGGAAGCTGAACAGTGTGGAATGTACTGGTCTGTGGTATTGTCCAGAGTGCAGAGTGCACAGGCGAGCAAGCAAGCAAGCAATGTAAGTACAGTATCTGCCGTCTTGAATTTTGTGTATGTACTTTGGGAGGGGATGAGTCTTGTTCTAAGAGATGCTCCTTCTTCCCCCATCTTAGAGACCGGTTTTTGAAAAACGCCCAACTTTAAATGACAAGATAAAAAAAAAAGAGAGAACAAGAGGATGCCGAAATCCAGGGTTTTACATGGAGAGGAAGACTTGGTTGGTGCCCTCAGACCCTTCTCTCTTCTCTCTCATTAATTTTTTTCCCTCTTTTCTTTCCAAATCAGCAACCCTCGACAATGGCCCAGATGTAGTCGGGCTGGGTGAACAGCCCGCCGATGAAGGGGACGTTGGCGAGGTGGTGCGTCTGGTAGAGGATGCTGACGGCCTGGCCGGGCTCGACCTGGCCGATCTTGACCATCTTGTCGCCGAGGAAGCCGGGGATCCGGAGCAGGCGCTTGCGGGCCTCGTAGACGGTGGCGCGCTTGCACTCGCTGTCCTCGTTGAAGGTGACGGCCGTGTTGACGTCCTTGGCCGCCTGGTACAGCCGGACGTCCTTGGCCTCGCCCGCGCCGCGCACCGTCTGCGCGGCCATCTCGACTGGCTTCTTGAACTTGTCCTCCGGCTGCGTCGGCTTGACCCGGAAGCTCCACTTGTTGCGCTTCAGCGCGTACTTGGCCTTCTCCTTGGCCGTGTCCGCCTCGGGCTTGCCCTTGCTGTCGACCGTCGTCGTCGTCGCCTTGCTCGGGTCCTTGACGTACGGCGGCGGCGCGTCCACGACGCCGCCCGTCGGCGTGTCCTCCGGCAGGTTCCCCTTTCGCCCCTGCCGGCTTCCAGCGTGTAGGGCGGCGGCGGTTCCTTGTTGGTGTTGTCCTCGTCGTCGTGGGGCCCGATGGGCCAGCGGGCGCCCAGGAGGAGGCTTCTGTCGTCGTCGTCGTCGTCGTAGCCGCGCCTGTTCCTCGAGCTTCTCCTGCTCGCTGGCTCTGCTGCTTCTGCTGCCGCCGCCGCCGACCGAGCGCCGAGCACGTCTGCGTTCGGTCTCCCGGCCGCCGCGGGACCGCCCACGGGCGAAGCGGCGGCCAGGCCGGCCAGGCCCCAGGCCAGCAGTAGCACGCTCGCGAGCTGCTTCATTGGAGCGACGCCTCTGTTGTTTTTTTCCCCGGCCTTTTTTTTCTTTCTTCCTCCTGCTTTCTTTCCCTTCCCGCCGGGCGGAGCCGAGCCCGGATCTCGTGGGTTTCCTCTTTTCTTCTTCTTGAAATTCTTATTTACCCCCGTTTGTATGATATACACGTGTAGCGTATTATGAAGGTGGGTATTTATGGGATGTGATGTATGTGATTGCGTGAGGGTGTGGTCGGGTCGTTGCTCGGGTTGTGTGTGGTTCGGGATGGATTTGCGCGTGAAATGTCACGAGAGTGGTGGTTTGGCAGGCAGCTCCGTCGATCGGGATCAGTCAGGCAGGATTGGACAAGTCTGGGCTTTGATTGAGCAAAAGGCGGTTTATAAGAGACACAGACAGACAGAGAGACGGAGAGGGCGGGCATTGGGGGGGGGGGGGGGAATGTGGCGGACCCGTGAGCGGCAAAGTTGCCCTGTGAGGCGAGTAAGGGTCCCATCCGTAGGCGGGGGGCAAGACTCGACACCAGAGGAGAGGGGGCGATCTTAGGCTATTCTTGTTGCTGGAATTTGGCGAGATTTAGCATTGTCGCGCCCGTCGGCGTCCTGGCGGTGTTCTCTGTGTTTTCCTCGTCGCCACGCACGCAAAAGCGTCAGCGGCAGCGGCAGCAGCAGCGGCGGTGGCAGCAGCAGCAGGATCGCCTGCCCCGAGCCGGACGGGGGCCCGTAGGCGGCCGCCCCTGTCTGCTCGGTCGGTCCCTGGTGGTTGTGGCGTGGAGGCTTCCTCTCTGGTTGCAACTGTCCGTCCTACTCTTACGCATGTAGATCTTTGTTGGCTTCTCTGGCTTCGGTTGGGCCGACTCGATGAATGACTTGAACCCAACCGTCCAGCCGGCCGGTTCAAGCTGTAGTTGTGATGATTCTGCCTCCCGACTGCCATGCTGGCTGCCAATCCCACTGCAATGCAGGCCTGCATAGGCTGACAACGGGAGGCGGCGGCGAGACCGCTGGGTTCGCTGGGACTTTGGGATCCTACCGCCCGCTGGCGTGATCCTTCGCGGTTTGGCCATCCGGCGTCGGCGACGTGGATGAGTAAAAGCATCGCCCGCGGCTCTATCTACCTTATGTATTTGATTTGTTGCCGGCTGCTGGCTGGGATCCGATGCTTCGACGGATTGAAAGGCACCCCGAGCCCGGCTCCGACTCGGGTTCCAACTGCAGCGGACCATGTTCATCAATGTGGGAACTTGATGATGATTACCTTACTGACCTGACTGAAATAACGTTGGCCACTCCAGGTCCCTCTGGTCTCGTACCCACCTGGCTCAATCTGCGTTCGGCGTGGTGGCGATACTCGTACTTACCCATGTGCACGGGCGCCGTCGAGCTGGCCCCAGTCCGTGTCACCGCAGAGTACTCGTACACGATGCATCATCCATCTCGCGATATCCGCCGCTTACGGGCGGGCACCCGCAGTCCACCCGGACGCACTCGCTGACGACCCGACTCCTCCCGCGGGCTCTGCACCGACGGCAACCCGACGTCGAGACGCGTCCAGGCCGTACAGTAGGTATCTGGAGGGAAGCGAATGCCGTGCCGCCTCGCTCTCGCTTCCTCTCGGGGAATTCACTGCTCTCCACCTAAATCAATGCGCCTGATTCCGTGGCCACCGTCGGGAATAAACATGAGAAAAAAAGAAGAAAAGAGAGCGAGATGCTGTACGCGCACACGGATCCCTACACACCCTCCGTCCGTCACTATGAACATTTAGAAGAAGAAAAAACCGACCGCCCGGACTCTGCCGTGCCGTGCGATGCGACCCCCCTCGGTCTCGGCGCCTCGCGATCCTCTCCTCCCTCTTCCCCGGCCTCTCGCCACGCCGCCACCGCAAGGTACACTTTCACTCTCTCTGTACGCCCGCGTCGTGGTCCTCACCCTCTCACCACAGCCCGGTCCACCCGCCGTCGATGCGGTACGCCTGCCCGGTCACGTAGCGGCTCTCGTCGCCCAGCAGGTACGCGACGAGGCCGGCGACCTCGTCGGGCCGGGCCAGCCGCCGGAACTGCTGCGGCAGCCGGGCGCTGTGGTCCTCGCCGCCCCACGCCCCCCCCATGACGTCGTTGCGGTACATGGGCGTGTCGGCGAAGGCTCTTTTTCGGGAGGGAGGGGGAAGGGTCAGCAGCTGTGTATCAGGGGAATATGGGAAAGGAGAAAATGAATCAAGAGGTGGTGAGAGTCGGAAACAGAGAGAGAGGGAGAGGGAGAAGGAACGAGATGGAGACAGAATCAGAGAGATAAGGGGGAAATACAGAGAGATAGGCACCATGACGGAGAGACACACGCGGAGATGAAGAGATGGAACATGAATAGAGAAGTCAATAATAAGAGAGAGAGAGAGAGAGAGAGAGAGAGAGAAACTCACGGGCAGACGGCATTCACCCGGACGCCCCGGGCGCCGACCTCGAGGGCCGCCGTCTTGGTCAGGCTGACGACGCCGGCCTTGGACGCGCAGTACGCCGCCCACCCGCTGGCGCCGACCAGCCCCGCCACGCTGCCCATGTTGACGACGCTGCCGCCGTCGCGGATGCCGCCTTCGCCGCCGGCCCGCAGCTGCGCCGCCAGGCAGTGGAACACCCCGGCCAGGTTGACGGCCAGCACGCGGGCAAAGTCGGCCGGGTCCGTGTCGGGGATGTGGGCCTGGGCGCGGGAGACTATGCCTTGGGTGTGTGTCAGTGGTGGCTGATGGGGGAGAAGGGGCTTGTCTGATGGGAGGGGAGTGCTGAGGGAGGTTGAGTATAGGGGCATTATAGGGGAGGTGAGTACAGAATATACACGCACGCCCAGCCCAGGCAGACAACGCCCAAGACCAGAAGAGCACCACAACTCACCCGCGTTGTTCACGCAGCCGTCGAATCCCCCTCCAAACGCACAGGTCGCCTCGTCCACCCACCACCGGACCTGCCCCGGGTCGCACACATCGACCGGCTGGAAGAAGCAGTGCACCACCTGCGGCGGCCGCTGCTGTGCCTCCCCTCTCACTTCATCATCGCCCCGCCGCTCCTCCACGGCGGCCCGGATCTCATCGGCGAGCCCGACGAGCCCACGCTCCGGCGCCGCGTCGCTCAGCGACAGCGACGCCCCCCGCGCCGCCAGGTACCGCGCCGTCGCGGCGCCCAGGCCCTGGCCCGCGCCCGTGATCAGCACCGACTTGCCGGCGAAGGTCTGCGGGGCGGGGCGGCTTGTACGGAGCCCATTGCAGGGGGATGGATGCCCGGAGGAGTGATTGGTAGTATAGGACGGGGCGGAGATGGTATCGCGCGAGGTGGGAGGCGTGTCGTGTGCGTTGTTGGCGTATCTGTCTGTCTGTCTCTTTGTCTGCTCGTCGGTTTCCGTGAATGCGTATGTCTGTCTGTCTGTCTGTCAACTCGCAGCTGACCCGTGGCTGATGCATACACCGAAGCGCATCCTGTCTCGGGCCCAGGTCTCGACCGACATCGCGGCGCTCTTATAGGCCGCAAGCAAAAGCCACCCCCCCCCCCCCCCCCCCCCCCCCCCCCCCCTCGGCCCCCAATCCCGAACTCCGCTCCCCCATCCCACATGTGCCGCATCCCGCGTCGGCCCGGGCTCACAGAAGGGAGGAGCCCCGAGGAAGCCCGGACTGCCCGAAACTGCTCGTGCCCCCGTCGAAAGGTCCTCTGCATGCGGATGCCTGCAACCCGGAAGCGAGAGCTCGGCGCGAAAGAGGGAGGGATCTCCCACGTCAAAGGGCTGATGGGACGGGGAGGGGAGGGGGGCTCTGGAGTGAGACGCGGCGTTGCATCGGCCGTCACACTCGGGGCAGATCACTTTACATACTTCGGTGTTTCCCAGTTGACCTTTGCTCTCGCAACCCCGCCTCAGCCCCCCCCCCCTGCCCTGCCCGCAGTATGGGGAGTGCTGGGTCTGTCGTCGAGAGATCGCCGGAGGGGGTGGGAGGTTCTGCAGCCCGATTCCGGCGAGACTGGCCTACGAGGCATACAGTCTGCGTTCATGCCCGCGCGCGCGGAGGGGTGTTCCGAGGCTTTTTCCTCTCTCTAGGATTGGGGGGGGGGGAGGGGGCGTCTTTCGGCCTCTGGGCGTCGCGGAGGTCCGTAGGAAATGCAGCAGTCCTTGAGGGTCTCGGGGAGGCGCCACACTGTGTCCGTCGTGCGATTATTTGGGCACCGTCTGGATTATGTACGAGTATGGCAGTTGGTCTACTGTCGAGTATAGTTACAAGAGTACGCTCCCAACGGCCGCAGGCTTCTCCTGCATTCCGAGTGGTCTATATCTTAAACATGCGTTCTATACGAGTACCCCCAGACAGGTGGGGGAGTCTACTATAAACGAACGCAAGCACGGTGAAGCCCCGGCCTCTACTCGTACTCTGGGGAGGTGTGCGTCCGAGACACGCGCCTCTCTATCGACGGGGCCCGCGCAGAAAGAAAGCCACGAGACTCCCACGTGCACGCTACGCCGTGTGAGCCGCCGTCTTCGTTGAGGGGGGAGGGGGGCCTGTGAAACGCTGGCTGGCGGAGGTGGAGGAGATATTTGCACGCCACGCCGGCCGATGGGTCTTGGGGATCTATTGGGTTTCCGGGCCGTCCTCGCTGGTGCCGTTGTGCACGGCCGCGTCAGCTTGGTTGGCGACCTGCTCGCTTGCGCTTTCGTCTTCGTCTCCGTCTTCGTCGTCGTCCTCTTCTTCGTCATCGTCATCGTCATCGATTCTCTTGCCGTCGGCTGGGGGCAGCCGTGCGAAGAAGAGCAGGGTGAAGCCCAGGGCGGCGCAGGCCTTTTCAACACAAAAGAGTTCAGTTAGCCGCGGCGAATCACTCAAGGGACTCGGTGGAGACGATGGGCGCGTTCGGGGCTTCCCACCCGCCGCGGTTTTGCTTGCAAGATCTCACTCACCGCGTTGCAGAAGAAGGTCAGGTTGGGCCGGCCAATCTCGGAAAAGGCGGCGAAGATGATGCCGAACAAGCCCTGCGTGGCGAGGAAGGCGGTGCTCTCGACCAGCGTGATGCCCGCGATGGCGTCCTGGCGGCGGCCCGGCGGCGTCATCTCGGTCATGCAGCCCTTGGCCGCGGGGCCGAGCCCGAGGCGAAGGGGAGGAGGTAGCCGGCTGGTAGGTTTTTTGTCAGTCGTCTCGATTTTTCTTGTTTCTCTCTCTCTCTCTCTCTCCAAAATCACCGAGTTTTACGGTCCAGGGGAAAGGACGAGTACGGTGTGGGGGAAAGGACGAACCCAAGAAAATGTGCCAGCCCTTGGAGCTGAAGCCGGCAATCATGGTGACGACGGCGTCGACGACCTGGCTCCACTGCACAAACAACAGGTCGAAGCCCGTGTTGGTGTCCTCGGCGTCGTCGCCCTCGGCGACATCCACCTCCCCGGCCGGCGGGCCGTACCACGCGCGGCCGGCGGCGATGATGCGGGGGAAGGCGGCGTAGAGGAAGACGCCGCGGATGAAGCTGTTGCCGCTCATGAGCCAGCCGTTCTCGGCGGTGCTGAAGCCGAACAGCGAGGTGCCCTCCATCTGCAGCAGGATGGGGGCGTAGCCCGAGGCGAAGACGCCGATGAAGATGCCCAGCGCCAGGAAGATGAGCCCGTGGTTGGTGACGACCCGCCCGGACGGCAGGCGGTAGCGGTACGGGCGGATGATGCGCAGCGGCGCGAAGAAGGTCTGCAGGCCGGAGGGGGGGCCGGTCTTTTTCGTCTTCTTGCCCGTCGTCGTCGTCGTCGTCGTCGTCGTCTTCTTCTTCTTCTTCTTCTTCCCCCCGTCTGTGGCCGTCCCGGCGGCCTGGGCGTAGTACGACGGAGACCTCTGCAGGCACAGGCCGGCGTAGACGGTGCAGGCGACGTACAGCAGGACGGACACCTCGAAGGGGCTGCTGATGCCGTAGCGGTCCGCCAGCAGGCCGCCCCCTGGATCATATAGACATTAGCAAGGCAAGTCATGAGAAGATCCGGCACGGATGTATACACATGTCTATGAGGATGGGGATGGGCACACTACTCACCCAACAACCCCCCCGCCGTGCCCAGCATGGTGACGCCCTGGAGCTGGCCGAAGACGGCGGTGCGGTGGCGGGGCACGACGGCCTCGCTGACGGCGGTGTTGAGGACGAGCTGGTAGCCGCGGGGCCCGCCGAGGGCGCCGACGAGCTGGAAGACCTGGAAGAAGACCTGGCCCGGGCGGCCGCCGAGGCGGATGCCGGCGATCTGGGTGGCGCAGCGGACGCCGAGGCAGACGGTCTGGGACATGAGGGCGAGGGGCGTGCCGAGCGTCTTGATCAGGTAGCCCGAGACGAAGAGGTTGATGACGCCGCTGAACGAGGTCGTCATGCCCAGGATGGAGACCTGCTCGGCGGTGCCCGCGTTGATCTCGGGGCGCGCGCAGCGGTCTGCCCCGTCTGCGTCGGGGCCAGAGAAGGCCGCCGAGGAGGGCGGGTGCTTCTCGTAGTAAATATCGCACTCCATCAGGCGGAAGACGTAGATGATGGACACCTGCGCCAGGCCGAGGGTGAAGCTGACAATCAGGCCGGCCAGCAGGATGCGCGACGCCGGGCTGAGCAAGGGCGCTGCCGCCTTGCCGGGGGCGGCCTCCGGGACGGCCGGCGCAGTGTCCGGAGCCGCTGCCGGAGCCGGTTCCGGAGCCGGGGCGGGCCCGCCGCGGCTGTCGAGTAGCGGCCGCGTCTCGTCTGCTGCCGCTGCCATGATGGCTGCCGGAGGGGGGGTTCGGGACAAGGCCGGATCAGATCAGAGCAGTCAAGTCTCGGTAGTCCGGAGGCGGCCGTGGAGGAGGCGGCGGGGGATCTGGGGGTGAACGGCTGCCGACTTGGTATAAAGATGGGTTGTCGTCGGAGCACGTGGGCGGATCAGAGGGGGGGTGGTTAAAAGAATGAAAACAAAACAAAAAATCAAGAATTAAAAAAAAAAAAAAAAAGGCACAGCACAGCAGAGTGGCGGGGCGGGACCACCCCCTAAGCCTACTACTACTACCCCTACCTTACCCCTACTACCCCTACTACCCCTACTAATCGCCCACTGCCGAGTCCGTGGGCATTGTTCGGGGGTTGCGACTCGTCGACTCGACGCGCCCGACCCGACCGGTACGGGGCCTGCGAGAATCGGCGGATAGCCCACCCCCGTTTACTTCCTCGTCGTACCTGCTATTCTTCTTTTCTTCTTACCCACACAGCCCGCCGGCTCTTTCGCGGAGTTAACGGATGGAGGGACTGTGGGGGCGTGTCCACCTCTTCTCGTGCTCTCGTCGCGTCCAATACTACCCCGTGATCCTACACGAGCCATCCCGCGCGGCGCGGCGCCCCGCACTGCTGCACTGCACACACCGCCGTCTCCCTGGCTTTCTGTCCACTGACGACATGTAGGTAGACTCTGAAGCCCGGCCGCGTGGGTGGTATTCGCGGGGCCGTCACTGGCTGGGCTGTTGGCTCGTTGAATTGGGTCGGCCTGGAACGAGTATACCGGCCCCAACGCCGCCGATACGTAGTACCCCCCCTTCACCTCCGGCCCGCTCGGCACTTCGACCGCCGGACACACACCGGGGCGCCATCTATATGTATGTAGTCCCCACTGCCTCTGCAGAACCGCGGCGCCATCCGATCAACAGCAGCAGCCAGGGTTTCGAGATGGTGGCGTTCCTCCCGGTTGTCCGTCTGGACGATCGATCCCAACCGTCCCGTGTTGTATGCAGTACAGCAGGCCTGCCTCTTCCCATTGGTGATAATGCAGCCATGAACTCAATAGGCCAACAAGCAGACAGGCAGACAGGCAGACAGACAGACAGGCAGACAGACAGACGGACAGGCATACAGACAGACACACACACAGACACCACACAGTCCGTCAAGGTTTCCGGCCCATGTCGCCCGCCATGCGCCGCCAGCAGGGATGGATGCCCTCTCACGGCGTCCGTACAACCATTAGGTGGTGCACTGGGTGGTAGCGAGATCGGACCGGGCCCCTCCAAATCCAAACCCGAGCCCGCCTCTCATCATCACTCCCTCCATCGCCCGTTCTCCCGCCGGCGATTGCGACACCGCCGCGGCCCGGACTCATCTCATCGTCTGCCTCGCGCCCATCCACGACACCGCCTATACCAGCAGTCGCCCGCCCGTCAGCGGAGGGCACAGCAACAGCACAGCACAGCCCTGATCCGATCGGATATACAGGGACAGATCCAACCCCCCTCTTCCCTTGTCTTCCCTCGTCACTGAACCCCGCGGCCCATCACCCAACCGGCCACAGACACAGACAGCACGACCGCGGGCGGCCATGGACAGCCCATCCTCCGGCACCGTCGGCAAGCCCGAACCCAAGCCCGGACCCGAACCCGGACCCGAACCCGGACCCGAACCCGGACCGAAGCACCCGGGCAAGCTGGGCGCGCTGGCCCGCCGCGCGGGCGCCTGCTACGAGCGGTGGACGCCGGAGCGCTGCCGGTGGGACCCGGACCGCCCGCCGGCCTTCACGCTGGCGACCAACGTCCTGCTGGCGTCCGTCACCACCTTCACCGTCGCCAACCTGTACTACCCGCAGCCCATCCTCAACGTCCTCGCCGAGGACTTCGGCGTCTCCTACGAGCGGGCCTCCAACGTCGCCACCCTGTCCCAGGCCGGCTACGCCGCGGGGCTGGCCCTGGTCTGCCCCGTCGCCGACATGGTGCCCCGGCGGCCCTTCATCCTGGGGCTGATCGCGGCCACGGCCACTGTGGTCAGTCTGCCCCTCTACTGTTTTTGTGAGCTCTGCAGTCACTGTCAGGATTGGGTTTTTTTTGTCGTATGCCGTAAATAGGGGCTGGCTGACACGTGACTGAAATCCTCGCAGTGGCTGGGCCTGTGCCTCACCAACAACTTCAACGTCTTCATCGCCCTGACCTTTCTCTGCGGCGCCGGGTAAGTCGTGTCGTCCGTCTTACCTGCTCCGTGATGACAAAAACTGACCCGACGATCCCCGCCGCCAGCACCGTAACGCCCCAGCTGATCCTGCCGCTGGTGGGCGACCTGGCGCCGCCGCAGCGCCGCGCGAGCTCGCTGTCCGTCGTCGTCTCGGGCCTGGCGCTGGGCCTGCTGGTCGCCCGCGTGCTCAGCGGCGTCGTGACCAGCTACACCTCGTGGCGCAACGTCTACTGGCTCGCCCTGGCGATGCAGTACCTGACGCTGGCCGTCGCCTGGCTCGCCCTGCCCGACTACCCGGCCAAGAACCGCGGGCTGCGCTACCCGCGCGCCCTGTGGAGCATCGTCGCCCTGATGCGCGAGCCCGCCCTCGTCCAGGCCAGCTACACGGGCTTCATGCTGAGCGCCACCTTTACGGGTGAGTTTTTTGCCTTTCTCTCTCTCTCTCTCTCTCTCTCTCCATTCTGTGGCCACTCGCTAACACAGAGCAGTACGTCGTCACAGGCAGCAGCAGCAGCAGCACTGCCCTTCTTTCCTTTCCCTATTCACTTTCCCTATACTAACAAACAGCCAAAGTCCTTCTGGACGACGCTGACGTTCCTCCTCTCGTCCCCGCCGTACAACTACCCCCCGGTGATCATCGGCCTCTTCGCCCTGATCGGCATAGCCACCACCCTGCTGGCGCCCGTGGTCTCCCGCCTGTTCATGGACCGCTACGTGCTCCTCCTCTCCGTCCTGCTGGGCCTCGCGCTGTCCCTGGCCGGCACGCTGCTGAGCGCCTTCGTGTCCCCCTTCAGCGTGGCCGGGCCCGTGGTCCAGGCCTCCGCCCTCGACCTCGCCCTCACCCTGACCCACACCGCCAACCGCGCCGCCGTCTACGGCCTGCTCGACCCGCGCGCCCGCAACCGCGTCAACACCGCCTACATGGTCTTCTGCTTCGCGGGGCAGCTGAGCGGCTCCGCCGCGGGCGCCAGGCTGTACGCCGCCGGCGGGTGGCGGTGGAGCGCGGCCGCCGGCGTCGCGTTCCTCGGGTCCGCCGTCCTCGTCGCGCTGGCCAGGGGGCCGAGGGAGAAGGGCTGGGTCGGGTGGGGAGGGGGCTGGGGGCTGAAGAGGGATCCCGAGGAGGAGGAGGAGGAGGGGCGGAAAGGAGAAGAGGAGGAGGAGGGGCCTGGGCGGGTTGTCGAGGACGGGCGGGCGGGCGGCGGCGGGCGCGGCGCTGCCGGGTCGGAGCCCGGGTCCGGGGACGGGAAAGGCGTCGGCCCGCCCGTGGATAGGGGTTGCGAGTGCGTCCACCGGGGAGGCGGAGCGGCGCGGCTGATTGTAGGTCGGTGAATCGCAACTCGCAGTCCTCCTCTAGAGGTCGTCCGCTCTAGGGAATCACGAGTAATGAGTAACGACATGAAAGAAGAAGAAGAAAAAGAAGAAGAAGAATAATAATAATAAAAAGAAAACGACCCGACAAGACAGGTCACGGACTTGAGAGACAATGCGCGCCCAGGCCAGCCCACGTGCGGCGTCATCTCGGCTCGCCTGCCGGGAGGGGGGTCGGGACTCTCCACCCGTCACCGCGGTGAAGCAGACGCGTCTCCAGACAACGCCTTCTGGCCGGCCGAGGCGGAGTGTCCCAGCAGGCATGTCCCGCGAGCCGTGTTTATTAATACAACATCACCGGGCCCGCGCCCGTGACCGGCCGAACAGGACGATAAGCTCGAGCCTAGCCAGCGCGCGAGACGAATCCCATCACGGCTTTTTCTCGTAGACGTTTCCTTTCGTCACTCACAGGCGTGAATCGGTCCCGAAACCGAACCCCCCAAATTGGCGATAAGATGTCTCTGACCGACCAGACAAACCCCAGACCGGGTCCACGGGAATTGGTTCAGCTCAGAGGCGGTGACCGGAGAAAAGGGCGGCGGCGGTCCGCGCGAGCGTTTCTCTCGACAGCGCGCAAACGCGTGACGGTGATTCACCTCGAACAAGCAATCTCGGCAGATGGGTCAGACAGAACACCTCTCTGCTGTGCATCGTCCCCCACGCGCGGCGAAAAACCTGCCAGGTCAAAAGCACGGCAGCCCCCTTTATAAGACGGTCGGGTTCGCCAGCTTGTTCTTCCCCCTTCCCCCATCTCAGTCCAGTCTCGACCTCTCAACCTCCGCCCAGAACCACAGCACCCGGGTAAAACAACAGACGGAGAAAATGTCCCTCCCGATCCCCCACGACGACGAAAACCCCACCGCAGCCGAAGAAGCGCCCCTGCCCGCGGACTGGGCGCACTTCCTCGCGATCCCGTGGTGCGCGGCGCACCTGCGCGGCAGCAGCAGCAGCAGCAGCAGCAGCAGCAGCAACAACAAGCCGTGGACGCCGCCGTGGGCGCGGTCGCCGGCGGTCTTCACGACGCACCGGTTCAGCAGCGAGACGCTGCGGGCCGAGGCGGTGGTCCCGGCGGCGGCCTACTGGCTGTGCTGCGAGCCGGAAGCCGCGACATCTCCGGGAGGGGACGACGACGAGTCGACCGCCGCGGCCGCAGACGACACGAGCGAGAACGCCAGCAGCAGCAGCCCAGCAGAACCCCCGGCGACGACGACGACGACGACGACGCCGACAGTCCCCGAGCTCCGCGGCCTCTACGCCGTCGGCCCCGGCGCCGCGGGGTACCCGGGCTACCTGCACGGGGGCATGACGGCGACGCTGTTCGACGACACGCTGGGCCTGCTGGCGTTTGCCAACCTGGAGCGGCGGGGCTACGGGGGCATGTTCATGACGGCCAGCCTGGAGACGCGGTTCCACGGGCCGGTCAAGGTGTGTGTTTTCTTTCTTTCTTTCGTCCACTTTGCTCTCTTTCGTCCCATCTTTATCTGGCTGCGTGCTGGGAGTCGTTGAACAAGGACCGGCCTGCCTTGGAACCGGAGCGAAGGGCTGACTCGAAGATGTGCGTGCGCTGCTAGGTCCCCGGCGCAGTCCTCGTCGTCGCCTCGCTGGCCGAGGAGACCGGCAGCCGGATGTGGACGCGGGCAAGATGCTGAACGCGACGGGCGCCGTGGTCGCGTCTGCCGAGTGCCTCTTTGTCAAGACCAAGTACACAAAGCCGAGCCTGTGAGCTGCGGCTGGGGTTTACTAGTCGAGTGTGAAGACTTGTACGATCATGATTCAGGTGATGATGAAAGAGTTTTGTGATATCAAGAGTGCCGGATGTGATACTCTACTCATAGGCCAGCACAACGTAGATGCCACACCTCGAATCAACACGCAACCCTGCAATCCTGCCCTGGACAGATCACAGTTCAAAAGAGTACAACCCATCCGGACCGGAGGGCGGAGTAGGCAAAAGAATAACGTGATGAGAGTGGGATTCGAACCCACGCGGATTGCTCCATGAGGAAACTGTGCTAAGGTGACCTTAACCTCACGCCATAACCAACTCGGCCATCTCACCGGACCCTGATTGGGCCAATCGGCTGATGAAAGGTTGAGTCCTTAGTTAGGGTTGAGTCGTTGGCTTGCAGCGTTGTCCTCTGGGGATACATGGCTGGCGCTGCCCACCGTGGCGGGGCGGTTTCGAGGGTTGGTGGGCCTTGCTGCCTTTCAACCTTCAAATGTCCGCGGACAGTAGTCAGGTTCGGCAGTGGAGGGTGGTGTTGGCGCAGTCTGGAGATGGCGTGCATCCACGACAGCTGAAAGACGGCCCCTGGCATCATCAGATGCGGACGCGCTTCCATCCCGGCTGGGTAGATGCGAGGCTGTGCGGACGCGGACACGCGGCGCTCCGGCCCGGCCCCAAGCTCCGACCCCCCGCCCCCCCCGGCTGACATTTTCCTCGGAAAGCCTGCTGCCTCTCGGGATCCAGCTTCGGAATGGATGACTCTGTCTGTAGCGCGAGGTGATGACTCTTGGACGGCAGTGTCGGTTCCGGATCCCTGCCTGGAGAAGCCGAGCCGTCAATCATCATCGCACACACGGCAGAAACCCGCTGCTTAATCGATCGAGATGAGCAACTGATGTCTTTTAATCGTCTCAACATCTATTCAAGACAGGCCGTAGCTATATCTCTGCTCTATCGTCCGCTGATCTTCTGCCCACAGCAGCCCGCCGGCCGCCACCAAGGCCGTCGAGGAAAAAGGGGGCTGCCAAGTTGCTGACAAGCGCCAGAAGAGGGGAAAGTTTGGTTGGTATCTTGGAGAAGAAAAACTGATAAAAGAAAAAAGAAATGTGGCAGATGGAAATTGTCGGACCCGTCGCAACGATCCCGTTCCAACCTCTCATAAGAAAACAAAAACGATCCTGCTCGTCCCCGTCCCCCAAGTCTAAAATATCCCTGAAAAAGCCCCGTACGCCTTGGATGTGGTTTCCGCGCCCGGAGCAGTCGATGAAGACCGGGCTGCGCGCGCGGTCTCACGTGCACCACACGCCGACCCACTCGACCTCCATCATCGAGCCGAAGCCGTCCTTGGTGGCCTGCAAGGAAGAATATCGTCAGCTTAGGTTGTCCAACACGAGAACACAGTCGGCTGACTGTCAGTCAGGGGGGACACTCACGTCGTTCGGGGGGCCGGGCCAGTCGCCGCCGACGGCGAGGTTGAGCACAATGTAGCTGGTTGAATCGCGTCAGTTCCAAGTCGGAAAACAGGAGGAAGAGAAGAAGCAGAAGCAGAAGCAGAAAAAACGTACAGGGGACTGTGCGCCAGGGCCTTCCAGGTGCTCTCGACGCCAATGTCGGCGCCGTGCAGCACGCTGAAGGGGCGGCCGTTGATCTCCCACGTGATGGACTGCGCGGCCCAGTCGGCCGGGGTGCGGTCGATCTTGACGGCGTACGTGCTGAAGACGCCGTCGGGCGGCATGGCGGTGGGCACGGCGCGGCCGGCGGGCTCGTTGCACGGGTTTCCGTCCTCGTCCGCGGCGGCGCAGTGCACCGTGCCGTACGCCTGCGGCCGGCCGCTGACCTGCTCGAAGATGTCGATCTCGCCGGCGGCCGGCCACTGGGTGCCGTGCCGCATGGCGTCGCCCAGCGCCCAGAACGCCGGCCAGAGGCCCTGCTTCTCGGCGGCCGCGTTGCCGCCCATGCGCAGGCTGGCCGCGATCTGCGTCACCTGCCCCTCGGCGGGCGTCCACGCGTCCTTGGTCTCGATCCGCCCGGACGTCCACTGCCCTTCTGGGGTCCTGCGCGGCACGAACTGCACCGTCTGGCCCCCGCTCAGCTGCAGGTTGCGCGCCGACGTCGTGTACAGCTGCACCTCGTTGTTCGTCCGCACCGCGTCCATGACGTTCCACTGCCCCGCGTCCACGGACCCGCCCGCGTCCCCCCGGAACTCGTCCGACCACACCATCCGCGCGCCCAGCGTCTTGGGCGGCGCCGTCGCCGCCGCCAGCCCGGCCAGCAGCGCCAGGAGCGTCGGGATGGGGGAGAGCATTTTTTCGGTTGTCTGAAGGAGAGTGAATGTGTGTGTGTGTGTTTATTCGCAGCGCAGCTGTTGCCGTCAAGTAGGAATGTCGTTCAAGTGAAAGAGCAAGTGGAAGAGTCGTTCGAGTGGAAGACAATGGCGCACGAGAGATGGTCTGCAGCTGAGAGCGAAACGCTGCCGCAAGAGAAGAGAGGAGAATAGAGAACGTGATAAGCTACACAGCCCGGCTCGTAGGTGTGTCCCAAGTGAATGTGCGTGGAAAAGAACGTAAAGGCGTCGAGCACCAGGGCTGACGAGAAGAGAACGGAACAAGGAGAGGCAGTCGGAGCGGACCAGGCGGGCGGGAGAGTCGGGATGGGTTGAGGTTCAGCACGACTGCAAGGGGAGGCCGACGGGCAGGTCTCTCCTCATATACACGCCGGCCTGAGCTTGACCGCACTCGAGTACTACGAGTATACAACGGCCTGCCGAGAACAGGGGCCGGCCCGGACTACCACCCTAGGTACTCACCGGACGCCGGCGGCTACGCGTGCGTGGCTGAACCCCGGCAGGCGCCCGACAGGCCATCTGGTGTACTGTGCTGTGCTGTGCTGTGCTGTGCTGTGCCCACATCCGCATCCGCATCGACGGGACGCCCTCCTCGCAGACAGACGAGATGACAGCCAAGCAGAGGGCGGCGCGCATGGCCGCCGGTGGGGAAGCGAGGTTGGCAGGGCTCTAGATGAAACGACCACTGGATGTCTGCTTCTCCGTGCCCCCAGCCCGGCCGAGGGGGAGGGGGAGGGAGGTCCAGAACGACTGGTGGGGAGGGGCGGCGTTTCTTCTGGGGGGCTTTTGTTTTCTCTTTGCGCCCGCCGGCCGGTGGAGTCTACTCGGGTGCGCGGTGCTCTTGCCTGAGTGGGAGCGCATGATATACGAGTAGGGGTCCGCTTTCGACCAACACACCGGAGCTGGCGTGGTCCGTCAACGTGGGCTGTTCATATACGGCGTCAAGCGACTCGATACGAGTACAACGTGGTGCCCGGGAGGGAGGCGAGCACGGTAGAGTTGTGCTCGGTCGGGCAGCACAGAGCGAGCAGGGCCACGCAGCCGACGACGAGCGAGGACGGTATTCGGTATTCGGTATGGGAGTGCAGGCTTGAGGACTGGGCGTTGGACGTGAGACTGGGCGTTGGACGTGGCGGCCTCTGCTTTCGAGTACAACAAGCTCGCATCTGGACGAAGAAAAGGGGGCAACCCGGCTGCCCGCTGCCAGAAGCGTGAGGTGAGTGAGAGACTCCCCCTCCCCCCCCCTCTCTCTTTGTGTGTGTGTGTGTGTGTGCCCCTGCATGGAGGGCCTCTGAAGATAGGGGACGGTGCAAGCCACCAGAGGCGCCACGCTGGGACCCGCGCAGGGGTCTTGAAACCCCCATCGTGGGTGGGCGTCGGCCGGGCAGGGGTTCTCGGCAGATGCTGTCGATCATTGGCCCGCTCGTCTGTCCACACAGAGTGCGACTACTCGTGCTCGTGCACATCGTGGCCGGAGCCCTCTTCGTCGCTTCAGGTTTTGGGATGAGGTTTATGTAAGGTTAGACATGTGTTGAGACGCGTACGGGTACGGCCGCAGTCGGGAGCGTGGGTGAGAGCGTGAGTTGGGAACAATTTGACACCTACAAGTCTCACAACCACTGAAGCATCTTGCTCGTATCACAAGGCTTGTATTCGTGTATTGTCACCGATAAGACGACGAGGCGTGGTCAGCGTCTGAGTGGATATAGCTGTGATCCCAGTGCAAATACGCCTTACGCCCCGTCGGCCACCCAAGTGCGGGATTACAGATCAGAAGTCGGGCTGCCTTCCGGATCAAGAAAAGAGAAAAGAAAAGAAAATACTGCTCCCCACGCCATGCGGGCGCTTCGTTCATCTGCGACTACGACTAATGCCAGGCACAGCACAAGGCCCATTTATCCCTCTCCGGAGAGAAGAGCCAATGGGACGCCGTGCCGTGCACCTCGCTGTCGGGCCCGAAACGGCCTGGAATCGGGCCATCCACCAGGCGGTGGGCTCTCGGTCCAAGTCGTGGCGCCCGCTCAGGGGTCCGGTTCCAAGAACAACCCCGCGCGCACACACACGTCGGAGCTCACCCCTGAATGGAGAATGGAGAATGGAAGTATCGTCAAACAGGGGGAAGGGCAGTCACTTACAAGCACATACCATATACGGAGCCTATGCCTCCCTTCATTTACTACGACGAGCCTCTGAGAGCAACCCCTGCGCAGCATTATCGCACTCCATATAGTCAAAGTAAAGTAGAGCAGAGCAGAGCACAGAACAAGGCATCCCGGCACCACCACCGCCCACCAACCAACAGCGCTCGCCCCTCGTCCTCTCTCTCGCCAATAAGCTAGCCATGCAAAACACGATCGGCGCTTACGGGGCGCGCTCGCCAGATGCCGTACGAGTACCCCACCGGTGGCCCAAGCTTGCCTACGAGTATGCCTACGGGTATCTGCTCAGGTGCCCGTAGTCACTCGTACGAGTATGCCGTCGGCGAGCAGCGCGTCGCGGACAGCCACAAGCGAGGCGAGGCGCCAGACAAACCCGCTCGGGACGAGACAACTCACCCAGCTCGGACTTTGGTCGACCTGGCCAACCCTACCCGAGCGGGTGCCCACCTCGCGCTGTTTGGTTTTTCGTTCTCCCGGATTCCGGCATGCGTGATCAGATAAGACCTCCCCGTTCGTCGTCGTCGTCGCCGTCGTCGCCGCTGCCGCCGTCTGATCGCCAGCTCGGGACTCACGGGTGGCGAACGGACAGTGGAGACCAGGGCCGCATTGACAGCGCCCCCGTCCAGAGATTGCCGGGCCTGTGCCGGGGCGCCCCTGCTGGCTTGTATCGCACGTGGGGGCCCTTTGCGGTCCGGCACTGGCGTCTGCCGAAGAAGAGACCAGGAAGAAGAAAGGGCACGATACGATGCGGCAGGGCTTCACTTGGGCGGATCGGTGGCTGCGCTGCTCATGCGCGCTCCGTCTTGGCTCCGTGCTTACTCGTGGGAGTGCGAGTAACTCGTCGAGCGTGATTATGTCCGCTCCTGTGAGGTTTGCTTGGTGTCATGGATCTTGGTGATGTGCATGGCCTGTGCTATCAAGCGAGGGCCCAGCACGGGTCAGTAAGTCTCATACTCGCAATCGCACAAGCAGACCTCTGGTCAGGCTCTTGTGTCGAGGGCATTCGAGTTTGCTGAGACCGTGTGTGGAGGCTGAAGATGGATGGCTCGGGTGACTACTCACAAGAGGAGCAGCAGTCTATACACTCGTCGCCTGGATACATCCCGGCACGACAGGAACTGATAGGAAGTGCTGCACACGTCCCGGAATGGGCCATGCGAGTGCCATTGAGTATAAACTCGACCGTACGACCCATGTCCGCAATGTCTGCGGGACCAGAGGACTATTCCGTAGCGTAGTCCCTTGTGTGCCCCCTGCTTTGGCCGGCGGTTCCCAATCTTCCAAGCGCACCCGTCGACAGCCTCATCGGCCTTGTAAACGCACATCCGAATCTTCTCAAACAGTCAATCACACGAACCGTGAATCACACACATCGAGCACAGGCCATATATTCAGCCTCGTTTATGACAAGCAAAAGACAACCCCGTCACCCGCTTTGTCACCGACTCAGCTCCCAAGTCATACCAATAACCAAAATCAAAACCCCCGCCCCCCCATCAGATATCACCAACCCACCCCCCGTCGACGACGTAGCTCGACCCGGTGATGGCGCTCGAGTCGTCGGCGGCGAGGAAGAGGATCAGGCGGGCGACCTCGGCGGGCAGCAGGTCGCGCTTGAGGCTCTGGGCGGCGAGGATCTCGGCGCGGTACTCGGGGGTGAGGACCTCTTCCCTCTGGCGGCGCGTGGCGACGGCGCCGGGCACGACCGAGTTGACGCGGACGCCCCGGGGGCCGAACTCGCGCGCGTGCGTCCGCGTCAGCCCGGCCACGGCCGCTTTCGCCGCCGCGTAGACGGGCACGCCCACCGACGGGATCCGCCAGGTGATGGAGCCCAGGTTGATGATACTGCCTCCTCCGCCTCCGCCTGCGCCTCCCTCCTCCTGCCCTTGCGTGGGCGACGAGTCCTCCTCCTTCGCCATCATGGACGGCACCACGGCCTGCGTCAGGAAGAACTGGTGCCGCAGGTTGACGTTGACGTCGCGCTCCCACCCCTCGGGCGACACGTCGGCCGTCGGCACCCGCGCCGCGGCCCCCGCGGCCCCGGCGTTGTTGACCAGCACGTCCACCCGCCCCCGCGGGCTGGCGGCCACGGCCTCGGCCGCGCAGGCCCGCAGGCGGCCCAGGTCCGCGACGTCGCAGGGCAGGAAGCGCGGGGGGTGCCGCAGCGGCGGCGGCGCGTGCTGCTGCTCACGCTCACAGTCGTCGTCGCTTTTCAGTAGGAGGCGGGCCAGCAGGGCGGCGGCGGCGGCCTCGTCGACGTCGAGGAAGGTGACGCGGGCGCCCTGGCGGGCGAACAGCTCGACGGCCGCGGCGCCGATGCCCTCGGCCCCGCCCGTGATCAGCACCGTCTTGTCGCGGAGGCTGGGGTACGTCGCGTAGTTGTCCATGTCGGGTCGTGACAGAAGGGGGGCAGCAGGATGTAGTATCTTATTTTTTCAGGTGAACAACAGGCCTCGGTGCTGCTGCTTGCTGTTGTTCTTGTCGTCTTCGTCGTATAGAAGCAGCCAAACCTGGGTTCATCGCATCCAGGGGGGGTTTTATATTCCTTTTGGTATACGGGCATTCCGCGATCGGCCGGGTGCGGAGAAAGAAAGCTGGGAAGCCCTACCCTCCGCACCGGACGGCGCTCCGGGGTTTTGTTTGGTCATCCGCCCAGCCCGAGGCTTATCACCACCAGGCCTGTCACACAACCGACGGACCCCGACCCAGCTGCCCATTCTGAATCCAAGAAGACCGACTGGCTCGTCTGCTCGCCCTCTATCCGCCGTGAAGTCTACTCACAAGAAAGAAGGCGTGCCCGGGGAGAGAGAAAGCCTCCTGTCGGCTGTGCCTGGAGTTGAGCTGCCGCTGGCAACGGCGAGACAGCCCCTACGCTGCCGTTTCCCAGCCTACGCTTTCTCTCACCTGGCAGCTCTCTCTCGCCTGGCAGCAGCCGGAGAAGCAGGCAATCACAACCAAGCGAGCAGGCCGCGGGACGACGCGGCTTGGGAGAGAGGGGGCGTCATCCTCGACGTTACACCCGGCGCAACCACAACCAAGCGTCTTCTCCCCTGCGGGACGCCCCCCTTGCCCCCCCTGCCCACCCGTATACAGGGCCAATGGGGGGGATGCCGAGACCCCGCGCCGGCGACGAGGCTGCCGCACAGCCACCGGCTCGCCTGGGATATCACTACAAGTCGTCCTTTACGAGTATAGTTGTCCTTTGTGTAGCAGTCGTCGACTGTCTGCCACCATGCACAGGGTGAGGAGAGAGGCTGGGCGGCTTGCTGACGAGGGTCTGGGGACCGGACGAATCGAACAGTCGGTGTGTGGCCCCTCCCGGCCACCCCAACCCTGTCCTGAGTCCCATTCGGTCGAGTCCAGTCGTGCCCTATCCAGTCCTGTTTCTAACTAGTTTGGGTCCCTGTAACCGACCGCTCGGCCCGTGGCCCTCTACCCGTGTGCGTGCTATAACCGCCACTCGGGTAGCGCGTCTTCCCCGCGCTTACGGGGAGTCGGATCGCCGGATCGCGAGGCTAAGGGAAGGGGCTGAGGGCGGGACCGGACGGGGACCATCCCACCTCCACAGGGGCCAGCAGCGTCGGGGCTATCGTATACTCGCAGGGGTCTCTGTCTGGAGGCGGCCCGCACCCTGAGCCGGTACTCGGAAGCCACAACACACAATCCCATGGCAAGCAGATATCGTAGAGAGAGCACGGGGGTTGAGCCGGTACAGATCACAGGCTATCCATACCAGTATGCTCGTCCTCGGCCGCCGGGCACAGCAGTTCCCCTGCGCCTCGTACAGTACATGGACCAACGAAACCCCCCCCCCCGGGATGTCCAGCTGATTGGCATTTGTGTTGTTCGCTGCCTGCGTCGCTCAGCCCAGCCGGCAGCACGCCAAGCCGCCACTGCGCTCCAGCCCCCCGCCGCGCTTGGTCATGACAGTCGCAGCAGGGGAGGGGTATCTGGCCTCAGACGACAGGCAGAGAGAGAGAGAGAGAGAGAGAGAGAGCGATGAGGTACTCGGTATTCGCAGAGAGCCCGGCCCCTCCCTCCACACCAGCCCACCATCTCCATCGATCCAGGCAGGGCCTGCAGGCAGCATGGGGACGGACGCATGGAGTGAAGGGGCCGGCCTGCCTGCTCCCTCAGCCGCAGGCACTCGTGGTGAGGGGCGGGCTGGGATCTTTTCCGGTGGTGATGTGCTGGCAGCGAGTGAGCCACTGCTGCGCTGATTTCGACTTGGTGAGTGGGCGAGTGACTGTGAGAGTGACGGAGGAGGACCGGGATGGCGGGATGGCGCCCACGATGCGGGTGCTCGTACTACTTCTACTACTTAAGCGGCTCTGCGGCCTCGTCTGGTGTCGCCCCAGCCCGCTCTTCGATCCGCCTCGGGTTGCGCTGTTGGCCCTGCGACTGACGAGCATCAACCAACACGGCTCCCCTCGCGGTGTGTTTGCCTCGTCTGCTTGTCTGCGCACGCGCGTATAAGCGCCCAACATCTCTCCCGCCTCCCCCCCTTTCCTCCCCCTCCCCCTCCCCCTCCACAATCCATCCACCCGACTGTGCCCGCCGTGCCACGTCGCGGCTGCAGGTCTCGCTTCTGTGTGTCCGCTCCGATCCGCTCTGCTGTCCGCGGCGACGTCGTAGGGATTAAGCAAAGAATTAAATACCCAGCCGCCCACCCAGCAGCCCTGAGCCTCCTCAGCCCCGTCCGAGCCGGCCATGTCCATGCCTCCCCCCTCCGCCCCTCCCTCCGAGGCCAACAACAACAACAACGACGACGAAGACGACGACAACAACGGGCCCCGCGTGACCGTCATGGCCGGCATTCCCGTCACGCTGCCCCGGGCGCCCAAGCGGCCCAAGGACCAGACGCCCCAGGAGACCATTGACGAGTTCTGGAAGAAGTTCACCACCAAGGCTCCGGGGAAGGGTGTGTTTTCCTTCTCTCTCTTTCTTCCCCTCTCTCTCTCCCCTATTTCTGGAATCGACACCGGCTAATTATACATCCCGCTTCTCTCCAGCCACCACCGTCCTCCCGCAGAACGAATACGTCGACAAGGCGGCCAAGCGGCTGGCGCGCCCCGTGGAGAAGACGACGCAGGCGTCGTACGACGAGGCGGCGGCCGTGTGCCGGGCCAAGGTGGACAAGATCGTCAAGGAGTGCCGGCGCGTCAACCAGAAGTACCGCGACCCGCACTTCGACCTCGAGCTCGACCTCAAGTGGGGCAAGCGCGACACGCTCGAGATGCTGTGCAACGTGGCGGGCGCCTACGACGACGACGATGACGACAACAACGACGACGACAGTCCCAAAGGCAGCAACAACAACAACAACAACAACAACAACAGACCGTACGGCAGCGGGTTCCGGCCGCGCAGCGTCAAGCGGGTGGTGGACATATTCGACGAGCCCAAGTTCTACATCGACGGCCCGACGGCCAACGACGTGCGGCAAGGGCGGGACGGCGACTGCTGGCTGCTGGCGGGCCTGTGCACGCTGTCCAACAAGCCGAGCCTGATCGAGCGGCTGTGCGTGGCGCGGGACGAGCAGGTGGGCGTGTACGGCTTCGTCTTCCACCGGGACGGCGAGTGGATCTCCGAGATCATCGACGACAAGCTGTTCCTGACCAAGCCCGACTTTGACGAGAGCTTCCTCGAGCGCATGCTGTGGGAGGACCGCGAGCGCGTCAACTCGGAGGAGCAGTACCGCCGCGCCTACCAGTCCGGCTCGGGCGCCCTGTACTTCTCCCAGTGCGAGCACGCCAACGAGACCTGGCTCCCCCTGCTCGAGAAGGCCTACGCGAAAGCCCACGGCGACTACGCCGCCATCGAGGGCGGCTACACGGGAGAGGCCATCGAGGACCTGACCGGCGGCGTCACCTCGGAGCTCTACACCACCGACATCCTCGACAAGGAGTACTTCTGGCGCGAGGAGCTGCTCAAGGTCAACGACGAGTTCCTCTTCGGCTGCTCCACCGGCATGTGGGGGGTCGGCTGGGGCGACCGCAAGGGCATCGTCGAGCTGCACGCCTACTCCATCATGCGCGCCGTCGAGATGGACGGCCAGCGCCTGCTGCTGCTCAAGAACCCCTGGGCAAGGGGGAGTGGAAGGGCGCCTGGAGTGAGTAACAACAACATCCGCCCAAAGAAGACATCGGAGAAGACACCTGGCTAACTAGTAACCTCTTTCCTTCCCCCAGGCGACGGCTCCAAGGAGTGGACGGCCGAGTGGCTGACCAAGCTGGACCACCGGTTCGGCGACGACGGCGCCTTCTGGATCTCGTACGAGGACCTGCTGCACAAGTACCAGGACTTTGACCGCACGCGCCTCTTCGGCCCCGAGTGGAAGGTCACCGCCTGCTGGACCACCCTGTCCGTCCCCTGGACCCACGACTACCACGACACCTACTTCTCCTTCGCCCTGGCCAAGACGGGCCCCGTGGTCCTCGTGCTGTCCCAGCTCGACGACCGCTACTACCGGGGCCTCGAGGGCCAGTACGCCTTCGAGCTCAACTTCCGCCTGCACCGCGCGGGCCAGCAGGACTACGTCGTCCGCTCCATCAGCCCCTACTGCCAGACGCGCTCCGTCAACGTCGAGCTCGACCTCGACGCCGGCGAGTACACCGTCCTGCTCAAGATCCGCGCCACCCGCAACATGGCCCTGCTGCCCATCGACGAGGTCATCCGCGCCAACGCCCGCGACCGCCGCGACAAGCTCGTCGCCGTCGGCATGTCCTACGACCTCGCCCACTCGCGCGGCCGCTTCCGCGCCCGCGAGACCCCCGAGGAGAGGGCCTCGCGCAAGGGCGCGGAGCTGCGCGGCCGCGAGGCCCGCCGCCGCGCCCTGCGCAGGCGCGTCATGAAGCTGCGCCGCGAGGAGCACCGCCTCAAGGTCAAGGCCCACCGCAAGGAGCACGCCCGCAGGGCCCGCGACCGCAAGAGGGAGCAGGCCCGCCACAAGAAGGACCAGGCCAAGCGCCGCGCCGCGCGGGCCAAGGCCAAGGACAAGGCCAAGGCCCGCGAGGCCAGGGCCAAGGAGAGGGCTAGAGCCAAGGGCAAGGGCAACAAGGACGACGCCAAAGCCGAGGGGGGCAGTGGGGAGAAGGGGGAGAAGGACGTCGCTGGGTCTGTTGCCAAGACCGAGAGAGCCCCCGAGGCTGAGAAGCAGGTCGAAGCGCGCGCGGAGACGGCGGCGCCCGGTGGGCCCAAGGACCTCGCCGCCGAGTCGACGTCCGAGGGGAGCGACAACGCGACGCCCTCGACCTCCGACGCGTCCAAGTCGGACGCGGAAGGCGCCGCGAAGAGCAGCGAGGCGGACAAGCCCGAGACCAAAGAGGGCACTTCGACCGAGGCCAAGGAGGAGAAGCCCGACCAAGGGCAGAAAGAGGACGACAGCGAAGACGACGAGCTCGACGACGACGACGACGACGACGATGATGACGAGTCCGACGACGACGACCTCTCCGACATCTCCTCCGAGTCCACCGTCTCGGACGTCTCGGAGATCAGCGAGCGCTCGCTCGACCTGCTGCTGGAGCGCCAGCTGGCGCTGGAGGCGGCCCGCGGCGGAGGGGGAGGAGGAGGTCCGGACGGGCCGCGCATACTTGTCGGCGGCCCGGGCGACGGGGCCGGCCCCGGCATGCCGCCCCCGCCCCGCCCGGCGGCATCCCCGGGGCCGAGGGCGAGGAGGAGGACGAGTTCGCCGACAACCCGTGGAACGCGGTGGCCACCGTCGGCCTGCGCGTGTACTACCGGGTGACGGACGAGGAACGCGAAGACGGCGCCAGCGAGATTGTCCGCCTGCGCGTCGTTCGGCCGGACCCGCACCGGAGGCCCAGCAGGAGCCGCGGGAAGGGGAAGAGCAAGGGGTCCAAGGAGGGGGAGAAGGACAAGGACGAGAAGGAGAAGGGCAAGGACGAGAAGACGGACAAGGGCAAGAAAACTGAAAAGGAGAAGAAAGACGGGGAAGGGGGCAATGCTGCCAAGAGGCGCGCGAGCGTCAGCAGCACCAGCAGCAGTGGCAGCAGCAGCGAGAGCAGCGACGAGGAGGAGGAGGGGCCCGAGCCAGGGGCGCCGGGTGATGCCGGCAACGGCCCCCGGCCCGGAGACGGGCCGTCCAAGGGGCTCGACGTCGACGACAGCTCCAAGGACGCCACCCTCGTCGGCGACCAGGAGCAGCGCAAGAAGAGCATCCTGGCCCTGCGGCCGGGCAAGCCTGCTGACGATTAGGACTTGACTGATATTGATCGTGCAGGCCAAGGGTGCGTCTCGCGCTTTGAAGGTTGAGGAAGGGTGTATACCGAGGTCAAGTTGTCTGGCTGTGCTTTAGTCGACGCCCGTAGGCGCTCGAGGGCTGTTTTGTGTTTTTCGTTCTCTTCGTCTCAGGAGGTGAAGTCTAGGTCTGAACCTGCGTGTCGATTAGCGATTAGCGAGTACCGGTAGCGAGAATGATATCGCCGCTTATGAATGTAGCCACGTAGACTTTGCGGTCTGCCTTCCTGCCTCTACGGGCCAAGTGGGATAACGGAGGGACGGCCGGTCGGTGCATTCCGGGCCGTCAGGCCGGCTGAGAGAAGAACTGAAATTCGGGGGTATCATATCAACATGGGACTCCCCGGCCAAAAGGGCGCGGGAGAGCAAAAGAAGAGCCGGTCCGACCAACGGCAGCGCTCCGTTCGAATAGGAAAAGTACAATCCCGCCTCCTCGTAGCCGACACGTCAAAACCCTTCCAGCAACCTGGCGACTTTCCTCCGCTCCTCGGCATCCAAGTCGTCCGGGTCTTCCACCTCCACCTCCCCCTCCCCCTCCCCCTCCTGTCCCGGAGCCCCCCTCTTCCTGCCCCCTGTCGGCGGCGGCGGCGGCGGACCTAGCTGGTCGACGCGGCCGGCGACGCGGACGAGCAGCATGCGCATGCGCTCGAGCTCCTTCTCGACGGCGCCGTCGCGGGTGATCAGGTTGGACTGGACGACAGCGGCCGCGGTGGCGTCGGCGTCGGCGGCGTCCGGCCCGGTCCCGTTCCGACCGGGGCGGAAGGGCGCGGCCAGGTCGCGCAGGCGGCGCAGGCGGGCGAGGCGGGCGCGGCCGGCGCGGCGGCGGTCGGCCAACGCGTCCAGGCGGGCGCGCAGGTCGGCGTAGCGCTGGGCCTCGGCCGGGTGCGTCTCGGCGTCGTGGGGGCCCGGCAGGCCCGAGGCCTCGGCCGGCAGCTGGGCTATCGCGTTGTCGTGTGCTGTGTGGGGGGGCGGGGCGGTCAGAGAGGGGGTTTTTCCTTTTCTTCAGCTTCTTGGCCCCTTGGAAGGGCAAGGGGCGTGTGAAAAAGAGAGCATAGGTACATACCGAGGTCGTCACCCTGTCTGAGAACGCCGTCGCCATCCAGGGCTGCGGCGTTCTCGTCGCCCTCGTCGCCTGCGTCGTCCCCGACCCCGTTGGCAGCCTCGTCGGCGGCAAAGGCGCGATGGCCGGCGTCGAGGATCAGGGCCTCGATCTGCTCGGCCACGTGGCGGGAGGCCTGCGGGGCGTAGACGCGGCGGGCGTGCTGGGCGAGCTGCTGGTTGAGGCGGTAGAGGGCGTCGTCGACGGCCTTGTCGGCGAGCGGGAGGACAGAAGCGGCGGCGGCGGCGGCGGCGGCATCGTCGTCGGCTGGGTCGTGGGGCCGGGAGGGGTTGTCGTTGGCCTCGCGCCAGGCGTGAGACGGGGCGAGCGGCTGGGAGAGCAGGAGGACCTGGGCGTTGAGAAAGGCGGCCTTGTGTGCGTAGATGGTGGGCGGCGCGGGAGGGCCGGGCGGCATGGCGGCGGCGGTGCGGGTCTTGGTCGGGGAGGCTGCCGGCGGTTACAGAGCGTTGGGCAGACGGCGATGAGAGGCGCTGATCACGGTCGAGATCACTGAAGAACAGTAGAGTGGGGATGAAGCCGATGGACGGAGGGACTCTGCGTGGCGATGCGTTTTGGACGACGGTCTGATGTGACGGTCGCAGGAAACAGTGCCGTACTGGACGGGGTCGACACGCGACGGCGCCGGGTCTGGTCAAGTCCAGTGCCCCGCGTTCTGGCTTTACGCGAAACTGCCGCGGTCGCTGGGCGCTCCTCCAGCTGGCTGTGTTGGGGGCGCTTTGGGTGTGCTAGGTTCCGCCAAGTACATGGATGTATGTATCCATGTTAGCTACCGGTAGGCCCCTGACTACTTACATGTACATCCAAGATCGCCTGCCAGATTCGGCCGGGGTTGCACATGCACACCAGCATTCACCATTTCCAGGCGAGACGCCACGGTTACCCGGATTATAAGACTTCGGAAGCTCCCAGAACCCGACACGTTAATGTGGTAGACGTATCGAAGTATGCAGTGCAGATGTATACACCGGGTATTTGAGAGAAAAAGGTGAAGAATCCAAAAGTTACTTTATGTGCTGAGAACATGATCGGCCCGCCTAGAAGTACTCGCAACTGATAATCGAAGACAACATCATACTAGATAGCCCCTTTATATACACATGACCGCTCCCTCGGCCAGCTTGTCATAATTCATACTATACCAGACGATACCACTCAAGCATCTATGATGCTCAAGTGCCAGGAGTCTCTTCGCCATAGCCGCTCCACTTCGCCTTCCTCTGCCCCGTGCCCGAGTTGATGAGTATTCTAACCAGCTGTGCCCCAAGCAACCCACCGCGGAGCGTGCTGGAATATGGTTGGATCCTGTTCTTTTTGAAAAAATCATACGCCCGCTCCACGGCGTTCTTTTCCGGGAACTCTTCATCAACAGCCAAGCGGCTCAGTTTGTTCCGAGATGCGACCCGTGTTTTCAGGGCCACTGTCTTGTCCTTTACTATGGCCTTGGTAATGCGGGGGATGACGCAGTAGTTGTTCGCGCGGCAGCGCACCCAGCACGTCGCAAAGTAGGCCTTTTCCTTATCGTCGTCGGGGTCTTTTGGCTGCAGTTGCGCCACGACTCCCTTCACAATCTTGCCGCCGTCGTCGTCGCTCAAGGCCTTCTTGGCCAACTCCTTATTCGTCTTCTCAAAGGTCGTGAACTTGGTCTCCTCGGCTTTCGGGACGGCCAGCTCCAGATCCGACATCTCCGAGTCGTCTGATTCCTCCTCCACATCCACAGCCCCGGGGGAGTCTGCGGAACTGCTGGAGCTGCTGCTGACCTCTTCCAGGACCTTCTTGTCTTTCTCGGCCTGCTTCGCGTCCGCCTCGTCGCCCCGGGTGTCGTCGGGCTCGCACTCGTACAGGCACACCTGGCACAGAGACAGGACCGCTGTGCTCACGTCCCAATTCCTCTTCCTGGCCTGCAGCCCTGAGCCCCTGGGCAATGCGCTCGCGCTGCTCTCCCCCGCCAGTTGCAGCAGGAGCACCAGAGCGGCAGCCCCTGACGTGGTGCCGACGACGCGCATGGTGGCTCGCCGTTTTGCGGTTGCTGGCAGTCTGGTAAATAAGGTATCGAGCAATGGTTGCCTCAAGTTTGTTGCCTGACTGTAGATGGATGTAGAGTGTTTTTTTTTGGGGTCCCAGACAACACTGGATTCCGCGGTCTTGTCCCGCCAGGGCGAACCGCCCTCGAGGAGACGGCCAGTCTGATTGATATACGGCACCAACGCCGACAAATCTTTGGTGGTGCTTGCCTGCCTGCCTGGCTCCCTACCTAACTGGTAGGTACCTATTCACCACGGTGCTCTCCCCGAGGCGACGGAGGATGAGGTTGGTCGGCGAGCGGCGTTGCCCCAGCCGAGTCCCCGAGCGACGGATTGCCGCCACGCCAGCCTCCCCTGCGCAGCCTCCTCTCCGTGCAGCACAGCACAGATGGTCTTGGAAATATGGTGGCCAAAAAATAAGCCTTGGGATCAAGGATCGGTAGATTCCGAGTTGCCCGGCGCCCTGCTCGAGAAGAGCCCCGAGTGCATTGCTGCCAAGTTGGGGCTTTTGGTGGCACTGGCTTTGGCGGACTTAAAACGCACGGCGATGGTCAACACGTCTGCCGTGCAGGCAGAGAGGATGCTGCGGCCTCTCCATCCATGTCTTCCCTTTTCTTTTTGCCTCGGCTGATCTAAGCTTACCTGCACTCTGCTGACAAGGATCGGATAGTAAGACGACCGTTGGGCCTGCCCTGCCTACAAGGCATCACGGTGGCGTCTTCCGAACGAACTCAGAGGAAGGGTTTCTTCAGAAAGGGGGAGCGGAACATCAGGCGACAAGATCCAAAACTTGGATAAGGCCACGAACGAGGAGTGCACCTAGAACCAACCCCGCCTCGATGGAGCCCGGCGACCTGACCCGAATAGCCCTCCTACCTTCTTGAGGCTCCTGACGGGCTCTGCCGATCCTGCCGCGGAACGGCGCGCCACTGGCCCATTTGGCGATGCAGACACCGCCCGCGTCTGCGCCTGCGAGGTGAGCCATCCCTCGGACCGGTGGCGCGCGGTGCCAATTTGGGTAATGGCGTGGAATCCGGATCACACTTCCTTGCCCACCACCATCTTGTGTGGCCAGTCCACATTGGCGGCGGATTGCGTCGAGAGAGGGCTGCGCGTCCCCGCCGCCGCAGTTCGGCGTGGGTGTGCCCGTCTGCCTGGCCCGGACGAGGGCGGGGATGCTGTGCCCGGTAATAAGCACCACCGAAGCGATTTCTGGTAGGCGACGGGCGACCCGGAAGGGCGCAAAGCAGAAGTGGCCGGCCGGGCTTGATTCGGGATGCGAGCGCGCCGGGAGCCGCCCGCCCAATGGTGTCGCACCTGGGACACAATGCAATGTCGCGACCAACGGCAATGGAGGACAGCCGGGGCCAGGGAATGATCGAGAAGCCTCGTGGCCACCTGCGGTCTGAGCCCCAGTCGCGGCTACGAGCACTCTGCGAGTATAGTCCGGCCTTCAGCCTCGTCGAACTCGCCCCGCCATCCTCTTCAAGTGGCACAGTATCCATTTTGGGGATGACTGGCGCTATTTAACGATTGTTCCGGGAGCCTTCTATACTCCGCAGGAACATGGAGCGGAGACGCAACACCGTGGAATGGCCCGACGCGGACGAATTCCGGCTTTCGCTCGGCTGCGTCCTCTCCTCGTGCCCTGTCTACGAGAGGCGGCGCCGAGGCGGCTTTCGAAGCCGTCGCCTTTCCATCAGGGTAAGTCCAGAAGCAGCAGGGGCCGGCCCCATCCCGCCCCTCACACGACAGACACCCACCCAGTGGAGAGATCCTCTCCAGCTCATCAGTGCCAGGGTCTGCCCCGCGCCGAGAATGCCCCGCGTAGAGCGGCACTTCTCATCGCCACGCGCAACTGGAATATACGTGTGAGCGAGTCTTCGGGCCAGAGGGGCAAACGCCGCGGGGAGGGGCACTCGAGCAATATCGGTGGGCTCTTCAGTATCGCCCCGGGCCGGCCGGCCAGCGGAATGACCCATGTTCCAATACTCTTATTGCCCGATCATCACGACATGGCTCTGTGAGGCTGAAGATGCGATCCGGGCTGCAACGGCGAGAAAGTGGTGGAGGCATGGTACTGCAGCGGACTGCTCTGCCCGTTGTCTTTGTAGGAACCGCGCATCCTATTGGAAGATCATTACTGGTGACCAGACTGCATTGCTGCCGCCATTGAGACGTGAATCCAGTGGGACCGCGGCGTTGGCCGGACTGAAATGCAATCAAGCGTACTCGTTATGCGCGGCTGTGCGTCCAGACACTGGATTCAGAAGGGAACACCCTCCGAGCAGCTTGAACTGGGAGGGGCCAGGAGCGACCTCCCTCATTTCGAGACCAGCTCTCTCGAGCCAAGCCCGTCTCACGGCTCAGTAGAAGCCGAGACGACGCGTCGTCTCTAGTGAACCGACGGAGACTGACGTTTCCTCGACGCGCATCGTTCCTTGCGCCCGCGAATGCCCAGCCTTGAGGGCCCCTATCGCTAACTGACAAAGGGGCGCCGGAGGTGACAGAGGGCTCGAACCCGCCCCGTGAGATCTCAAGCCCCAGGCGTCCGAAAGAAACCGCCTGGCAGACAACAAGACTGGGGTCTGGGTTGGGTAAGACTCTCAGAAGACACAGTCGCATCGATCTCCAGACCTGATACCGAGGTACCCCTCGGCTGTTCGCTGCCATCGTTCCAGTCATGTACCCCCCGGATCCAAAGGTCTTGTAAATATCATGAAACTAAGCTGATTTAACAAGCCCCCTTCTCCCTGACTAGAACCCGAGGGAAGCTCTCATCTCCGTTGCGTGAGCGGCAAGTGTCTGCGGGTAACATAGTAAGCGAGTCTGATCATGCAGTTTGAGCGGCTCCCTCAGAGTGAAGCGACCCATCGGCGAAAACTGAGCTTTCGAGAGGGGCAAAGGGAGAAGTCGAGCGCGTCTTGACTCGACAGACCAGTCAATGGCTTCGTCGCGCAGGTCTTTTAAATACTGACCACCACCAAGGGTGTCGACTTTCTGCTCGGTGCGAGCATTTGGTCTCCAAGTTCATCAGACAAGGTCCCTTTTAGCCCGTGTGCCAACACATCGAAACAAAGAAATGCAACAGGACGAAAATCTCCGATTGCGATGAATCAAGAGGCTTGTTTCCTTGGGGGACAATCATCGAACCCGCATCACAAGCCACGCCCGAGCCCATCGACCCCATTCATGTAATCACCCCCGTAGCAACTACTGGATCCCGCAATCAGCTCTTGATATCATACCTGCTCCAGATACGCGGAAGCTTCCGAGGCGGCGACACCGTAACAAAGAGCAGTCCCTATTCAGTGGGCCACATATCTATCTCAAAACAACTTCCCTTGACCAATTCACGAGTCACGAAGCCCCACCCTGCTGAGCCCAGGCGTGCTCCTTTCGCTCGGCTTCCGGAGACCCAATTCCCATACGCATATCCGTCCCCGGTGTGCGGGCGATCCAGCTCACAGCCGCGCTGACACATCCACACGTACGGTACCCCGGATATCACATCACAGCACGTAACATCCCATGACACAAAAGACATTTACTGTCAGCTAACTTGGCAATAGTACCACACATCTATCTTCACACGCTTATCGGTCTCAAGTCTGCTCGCATGGAAGTTTTGAACATGTCATTCGTGTGAATTAGGGAATCGTACGTAGACGGTGTGCTATGTGACGGGGGTTGTCTAAAAAAGAAGATGTCTATATAGTCATACAGTGAGGACATGAGTCGAGGCGAGGCCGGGGGGGGGGGGGGGGGGGGGGGGGGGGGCCATACCCGATAAAATCCGCATTACCCAACACCGAGGACCAAAGTCAAGCCGAGACGCCTAGCCAAGATGAAGCAAAAGCAGCAGAGGAAAGGCAAGATGGTAATATGACAGTAGGGGCAGTGGTATGTGTAATGCCCCTGGCGTTTCGCGAGAGGAGAAGACGCCGCGCTTTTCAGTGGGAAGATGCTCTTATTTATGTCATTCCTCCTCAAATGTTCTTTTGTTTTGTTTTGTTTTTTTTCTTTTCTCTCGGTGCGCACGACGCTCCTCATCTCCGCGTCTTCTGCATCTCTTCTAGGCGAATCTCGAGCTCGTCCTGTTCCTCCTCCTCCAGCAGAATCTCGTGTCCGCTACCCTCGTAGATACACGTGGCTGCCGCGCATCCCAGCACCGACATACCCGCGATGCCCCACCAGCCGGCGCCGATCATGCCGATGCGCAGACTCGAGCCGTACCACCATCCGCCCACAATGGGACCGACAGTGCGGAAGCCCGCCGACACGCTCTGGCCCAGTCCGTGGATCGTGCCCAGGACGCTCGGGTGGGGGCTGCAGTTGTTGAGGAGAATAATGCTGGCCGGCAGCGTGACGGTCCTCCCCATGACCTGTAGGAATAGTACAACAATGATGCCGGCCCAGATGAGGAAGCCGCTGGCGGGGGCCGGGGCCTCGGTGGCCGAGGGAAGAATGGCGAGATACGGAGCAAGGAAATAAGCGATGGGGAACAAGGCAAGGAAAATCTGGAAGCCGCGCAGGGTGCCCAGGCGGGTTTGGACAGTGGGGTAGACAAAGATCTGGAGAAGCATGCCGAGAATTCCTAGGATAGAAGTGGCGAAGCCGACAGTAGCAGCAGGCATGCCCAGACCGCCCGTGAAGATGAAGGGAAGCATGCGGGCGCCGTGCTGCTCGGGCAGCGATCTCGGGGTGGAGAGGAAGAGGGTCCAGAGGTTCTGGAAGGCGCCGAGGTGGAAGTCGTAGAAGGCGCCGGTGACGAGGGTGAAGATGACGTTCTTGGTAAAGAGGCGGCTGAAGGGCAGCGATCGGACGGGGCCGCGGGGGGCCTGGGCGACGGCGACGGGCTTCTCGTTGTTGGCCTCGTACTGTTGCTCGGCGCGCTCCCAGGCCTGGACGATTGGGAGGTTGTGGTAGCCGTCGCTGTTCAGAGAGCGCTGCAGAATCATGCATCGGAAGCGGGAGGCGAGGCTCAGGCCCCAGTCGAACCGGCCGCGGCGCGACGGGGCCGTCTCCTCGAGGGCGAAGAAGACGGCCCAGCCTGCCGTCGCCATGAAGAAGGCGTTCATAAGGCTGGGCAGGGCGTAAGGGTAGTTCTGGATCCATTCGAAGCCAAAAATAGCGTCAGGGCCAAAAAGACCAGGCAGGTGGGTGGCGGGATCCGCGAGCAATCCTCCCATCACTAAGTTGTTCGAGAACAAAGGTCAGCACACATCACGCGATAGAGGAGGCGGATGACGAATATCAAATGCCGGGGCTTGTGTGACGTACCTGGGCCAAGGAAACCAGCCACGTTGAAGCTGATGGGCAGAATCAAGAATGCGCGCGACTGGTACTTGCGCTCGACGGTGATCTCGGCAATCATGGTACGACTGCGGCTGTTAGCAAGAAGAATCCTGTACGTCAGGGGGGGGCGTGCACTCACATAATACCGACGGTGCCATTGATGGCGCCGCCAATCATGCGCCAGAATATGAGCCAGGAGAAGCTGCTGGCAAAACCGTAGCCCATGCAGGAGATGGCGGTGCCGAATAGGCCGATAATGAGAACATTCTTGCGGCCGCACCAGCTGGCGTCGGCGGCCTTGCCCCACAGCATGGCGGTCATGACCTGGGCGCCGGTGAAGGCGCCCTGGAGCCAGCCGGCCTGGTTGGAAATCTCGGCGTCGGAGAGGGCGTTGTTGAGGTGCTTGAGCTGGTAGAAGACAAAAGCCTGGAGAGAGGCGACCTGCAGGAAGTCGACGACGCGGGCGAGGAACAGCAGCAGCAGCTGGTCCTTGCGGGGCAGGGACAGCCAGGTGACGGGCTCGTCGCGAGGCTTGCCCTCGAGCGACTCCGAGTCGTAGCCATCGTCAGAGCTGCTGCTGCGTGGAGCGTCCGAATCGTTATACATGTGGTTCTGGTACTCCTTTTCCTCGAGCGGCTCGGGCCTTAGTTGCTTGTTGTTTTGGTTTTGGTTCTGACAGCTGAGCCACTCGGGCTTTCCTTGCGACTGGCGTCGGATGTGTAGCGAGCTCGTGCCACGGCTCAGGCCGCTGGCTGATTTTTCCTCCATGGCTCACTCTAGCACGTCGAACCCAAGACGGCAGCGGCAAGTCCAGCAGCCACTACAGCCAATCCAACATAAAATCGAAAAGTGCGATACTCAATCAACGATTCGAAAGCGGGGGCGCACGATGCGACAGGTCGATGAGCGTGGTCGTCGGGAAGAGGCCGAGTTCTGGTGTGGGAAGGTGCGTTTGAAGTGATCGTAAAGTCGAGGGAGTCGGTGTTGAGGATTAAAGCCCAGAGAGCGGATAGTGGCGGAGGGTGAAAGAAGCCAAGGAGAAATCGGAGAGAAGTTTGTCAAAGCGAGGGACAGGAATGTGAAGAAGGGTTAAAGAAAAGGCGCCGAGAAGGTATGTGAAAAGCGGCGTGTGAAGTTGAAGGTGTAGGTTTGGCGAGTGTAGACGTAGCAGGAGAGAGCGGGTGGTGGTGGGATGAAGCGCTGTAAGTACCAGCGGTTGACAGAAAGGATGGGGTCCGTTTGGGAATACGGGGGGTACGCGTACGCAGACGGAGTGCAGGTACGTAACGCTGGTGGCGAACAGCCGCCCAGGTTCAGGTTCCGGTTTTGAACAGGGCCCTTTGCCTCGCAAGCCTCGGTACGGTGAGGGCGGTACTTTCGGTACTTCGCGGCTGAACAGACCGTAATGCACCGTCCGCGACGGAGCAGTGGACCACTACGAGTGCATGTACTAGATGCCAGCAGTCGTGCACTGCGAATGCGAAACAACGGGACAGGCAGCAGAGACGAATGGCAGCCATGGAAGCAATTGTCTGATGCAACCTGCTAGATACGTAAGGTCCATCTAGTACTACTGCACACACACACACACACACACACACATAGCAGTAAGTCGGCGGTAGAACGTTGTGGAGGGGCAGTGGCCAGTGGGAGGCGACCTGGAGGAATTGGGCAGTTTGAGGTTCGGGGAAGAGAACATCCAATGTGGTGGGCGATTCGGTCTGGGCTGTCGGGGTTACGTGTACTCGCGCCTGAACTCTGGATTGCCGCCCGCCGTTACGGAGAATTGAGGTATGGATACGTACCGCCTAGCTTCGCGCCACCATCTGCACCCTTGATGGATCCTTGCCAGTCTTTTTTTTTAATTCTCCATTCCTGCACTATGATGCCCGCCCGCCTGCCGCCGTGGTGGGCGGATATCTGCTATTGACTGGCAGAGCGTCCAGCTGCTTGCTTGCCTGACCTTTTTTTTTTCTTCTTTGCCTCTCGCCCGCCCTTATACGCACATGATCGAGGATCTGGCTCCGCCGGCGTGGTCTCCGTTGCTATTAACGGCGTGTCCTGCGCTCGAGAGCACAGCGCATGGGGCATCCGTATACTCATCTCACCCGGGAAGTGGCCAATGCATACCACACACCCAACCAGTCGGTGTCCGGTCAGTCAACCAGTCAGCCGTCGAGCAATTACGGAGGCTTGCCCCAGAGCAGCCCCGTGCCACTCAGGGGCTGGCCCATCGAGAGCAGACCCCCAGCAGAGGTCTGCGAGCACTAACGGGCTTGGCAAGCTGGCTCGGGGCGGCTGTCGGTGGTCCAGCAGCGCCGGCGGCCGCGCTCGCTCGTACGAGACGCGTAGCGCAGCGGCCGGGAGCAGCAGGTTTGGACATGGGTGCCGTGGCATGGTGGTCATGATGCGGCGCCGCATCGCGACATTGCGGGCGCTGCTTTGGGGCCGTGACGGCTTGGCACCGCGAGCATTTCTGTACGGAGTACGAGAGGGTGTGGGTGGGCAAACCCACCGAGCCCGTGGTGTTACGGAGTCAAAGGGGTATGGGCTCCGTAATCAATCTCGCGCTGGGCCGGGTCAGACATGAAGAGACGTCATGAGCCGCTCTGTTGCGCATAATGACCAGGGGCGCGGGTGGGATGGACCACTGCTCACTACCACCTACGGCCCACGGCCGCCACTGCACTGAGGCAAGGCAATGATAGTCGGCCGCGCAGGGCGTGCAGAGCAGGGCGGCGACGGGGGCACGTGGGTATGCGAGGTCAATAATCCGGTCTTGGTGGCGCGTCCGATAGAGTGCGGCAGAGTGCCAGCTGCCTTGTAAGGAGTTGCGTCGGAGCAATATCTGCAGATTCACGAGACGGCCCGGATCTGTCGCGGACGGCGGCGGGCGTTCTCGCATGCGCCGCTGTTACTCGTGGGGAGCTCCGGGACTGGCTGGGGTCGATACTCGCAGGCCATCCATGACGCCCAATGGCTGCCAGACAGCCAAATACTCGTAGCCCACGGATGCTGGCGCTGCAGGCACGCCTCCAACCACGGCCTGGCAGTGTCCTGCCTCGTGCGCCGCCCGCGGGCTTGGATGTTCCTGTGTGGCCACCACCACTGCCGCCGCCTCTCAAACCGGACGTTCGTACTTGAGTGGCCATAGAGACACGCAAGTGTGATGATGCCGTGGCCCCTCGACGCCCTCTGCATGGATGCCTCTCATCACACTCTCTGTGGATATGGGGCCGCCACTGAGCCACTTCGCGCACGAGTACTCGTATGGGGCCAGGCCACGCGTGCAAATCGGGTCCAGCCACCGTACCCCAGTCTCTTCCAATTACCGTCCCATTCCACCGCGGCGATCATACTCAGCGCAGGCCCTCCTGTCATCAGTCCCGGTGCGCTGTTTTGTGAGAGGGGTGCCCAGGAGTGCTGGGTTGCAAGGGTGTCCCCTTTCCCAATGATGGGCGCAGGAAAGGAGCAGCAGACAGGCAATAGTGACCCGATACCCCGAGTCCTATGCTCCCTCCGTGCCTCCGTGCTCCGTGCGAGAGAGCGCGATGAATATTCCGTAACCTCCTCGCGGACCTTGTCGAACAGCGTTTCCGTCTCTGCCGGCTTGGCAGGGCGAATGGATTCGACTCTCCTTGTCTGCTCGTTTCGCGTCAAGAGGCGACTCGTTCATTCAATTAGACACTGCCCGGACACACAGATACATACGCGTCTCCCGGCTCCTGATCGCTTGGCAGCCGCTCCCACTCGTGCCGCGGTTCCGGGCGGCAAAGAAGTGAGCAAGAGAGAAAGACGCCTGTTCTCGCGATGACGACGAGGGGGAATCTTGGCTGCCAACAATGGAACAAAGCAAGAGAAGCAAATATGCCTGGGAGTCATTCGAAAGCAAACGTAGCGGGCAAATTCTAAAAGAAAATAAGCAAAACATAGAAACCGTCCTGGCGGCAACGTCAGAAGGGACGACGACACAAGCGGCGAATCGCCTGCTGACGTGCCGCAGTGGCGGCCGTACGGAGTGTGGCGTGGGCGGCACGGACTTGACGACCGAAAGAGAGTCCATGTCCCGTTCGACCATGCCTCTCGATTGGAATTGCGAGCGTTCGCCACCTTCGAAGAGGAATCCTTGATTTCACAGTACCCGGGCGGGCTTGAAAACCTCCGCGCGCCCGCCGGTCGGGACGGTCCACATGCTCCCAGTCAAACCACCGAAGCGCAGCGGGCGGCGGACCCATTGCAGCTCGGACGACGGGCCTCCCGACCAGAGAGCTGCGCCGGGCATGTTCATCTCGCTGGTCCAGCTTGCGAGCATGCACCAAGGCGAGAAGCGCGCCCGCAGGCAACGACGACGGCAGACTCGTCACGACGAGCAACAAGCGGCGGGGCCGGCTTGCGCACGCATGGGACATCTGGTGAGCCTCGAGAAGGCCGTGCAGCCGCGCAGGATCGGTGATTGCTCACCCGCCAAAGGTGGCCGGCCGCCGCTGGACGACGATCCGGGGGGAGCACGGGGCCGGGCTAACGCTGCGGCACATACTGGGACTCGTACGCGTAGGCGCGGTCCGAATTGTCAAACTGCTGCCTGAGCGCGGATGCGCCGCGCGGCTCCCCTCACTCGCAAGCGCATGGAGAGCTCGGGCCGGCGATCTGAGGTCCGTACGAGGGGGGCGCCAGCATGCTCGTAGATCGGAAGCAGAGCGGTTCTGGGTTTGGCGCGCAACCGTTTCCGCCAACGCTGAAGGGATGGACAAACCGGCGGAGCAGGACCCGAAACATGCGGCGCGGCCGCCAGCTCATACCCGTCGAGCCACGATGGCGGGGTTTCGATGGATGAGGGATTGCCTTCGGGTTCTGCAAGGTCAACCGCGAACGAGGTGGCGAGGGCAATCGGATGTGTCGGCACCCGCAAGAGGCTTTCGTTACGGAGAGGAGCGCAGCTCGTGATGGAATGGACCGTATGCAGCGGGACGCCGTATCCGTAACGAGGCGTCGCAAGCCTGGATGTGGCGTTTCACCAGGTACGCCCGGCTACCTCTCCTCCACGATCAACTCCGCTGGGGGACCAGTAGCGAGATGTCCCCGCTTGTCTCGCATGGCGGCCGGCTTCTTGGCGTTTGACGGCGGCCCCACCCTTCTCGATGATGCGTAGATCCCTCCAGGAGTCCAAATTGTGCATCTGCGGATAGGTACCAGGTTGACATAGATACGGGTCAAGCTCCGTAAGCGAAAGGAGCTGTGTGACCTCGGGACCACACCGTTCGGCAGCAGGTCCATCAGAAGTTCCCGCCGTACTGAATGGCCTGCGCCGCGCAGATGATTCACGGCTGATTGGGGTCAACCTTCACTCGTTACTCCGTACTATCATCCAGTCTGCCAGCCCCAAACGGCATAATGTGAGGTATGCACGTCGCCCATCACGAGACGCGTGTTTGGGAAGACCAACGGGCCGTCTTGGCAGGTTTCTGGCTACCAGACTCTGGCCAATCCGCCCGCTTGTCGTCCAAGGCTGTGGTACGAGTAAGGTTGGGCGTGCCTGGCGATGACCTCACATGGTCTGACCCATACTTCGCAACTCGCACAGCCATCGGCGGCAGCCAGTCCAGTCCCAGCTACCACCCGCCCTCGCACGCAGGAAAACGCCCCAGCAACCCCCTGCAGGTTCGCCTGTTCGTCCAGTTTGGGTCGGCCCCGTGTGGCGTTCAGCACCGTTGGCCACCATTGGCCCCCGAGGCCATGCGGGCTGGCTGCTGTCTGGTCTGGGCATGCAGGAACAGACACGCCGTGGCCAACGGGCGTGCAGCCGGCGCCTGTCTTCTGGGGGCCAGGCACAGAGAAGCGCCCTCGTGCGTGCTCGTTCCGGGAAGAAAAGGGCCTGCCAGATTCGGGGTTGGAGTTGGGGGTTGGGGGTGGTGGCGAGGAAGACGCGTATACGGGTACACACCAGCAGCTGCTGGTTTTCCCCCCGTGGCAATTGTTCCGAGCTGCGTCCCATCTCCCCGGAAAGAGGAGTGTGCCCTGTCGCTGCACAGGGCTCGTGATCTTCAATTTTTTCCCTGAATTATTAAGGTTCTTCCAAGGCCGCTTTCAGCCATTTCACTGGCGCGATAGCAAAACCAATGCGACTCATCGTTGCGTGGCACTGGGGAAGAGTTGACAGGGCGTGACTGTGCATTGATATCGCCGACCTGTTGGTTTTCGCCGCCTTCCCGCCCGCTTTATCTTCTCCTATGCAGGCGCTATCTGACCCTCAGAGGGGGGGTTACGCAATGCATGGGGGCCTCTTCGCCATCGCACCACGTGGTCTGTCGACAGCTTCGCAACCAAGTCGCAAGAATAGGGGTGAGGAGAGGTTTTCACCTGCCACCCGGAGACGCGCAGCCAACGTCTTTGGCAGTCTGAATCATCAGATAAGCCGGCGGGCCGTCTCGAATGCGGTAACCCCGCAGGGCAATTTGTACACATGGCAAGCTCTTTCCTAACCCCACGACGGGGGGGGGGGGGGGGGGGCGGGCGGTTCAGAAAAAAATTCATAGAGAAAAAACGGGCAGGCGGAGAAACAGGGCGGCAATGCGTTACGCGCCGGCCTTACGCACTCGAGTGCGTAATGCACATCCGCACAAGCAAGCGTCTACTGGTGCGATAGAGAAAGCAGACAGACAGACAGGCGCCCGTGTGGCGATCGGGCAGGGGTGGCCGGGCGCGTACGTACTTTGTGCGCGTCCTCGAGGGGAGGGGGTCCCTTTGGGAAATTGACGAGTCCGGTGCGACGAGATGGAGTCGGCGCGGGCAGCAGAGACTTTTTGCCCGCTACCCCACGGCTCTCGGGCTTGCAACCCACTCGGATCTGCCTGCGACCGATCCGAGTCGGTCGCTGGAGAGGGGAGGGTGTGGTAAAACGGCATGGGAATCCCAGGCGCGGCCGCGTTACTCGTACGGGTGCGGCCGCAATTCGAGACGAGAAGGGAGGCGGAACCCGCCGTTATCCTTACAGAGTCGGGGCGCCCAGTCTCAAGAAGCACCAGAGATGAAGATACCTGGACAAAGAGGGCCGGTCACGTCGTCCGAGCCTGCTTCGCATTTGTTGCACGTGTCTTGTCTTTGCCTTGCCTTGTCTTGGTCGCGAGCAGCCGAGATGATGGGGCTGACGAGAGCAGAGCTGACGGTGGCTGACGGTCGCAGAAGTTCCAGACCACGCCTGTCAGCGAGGGGACTTGCTTTCTTTCGGGTCTGCTGCCGGACGATGGGGGTCTTTTTGCCCGGCATGCTAATTGAAAGTGGGTGATAAGCCACTCGTATGAGTGGTTGTGCTGGTCATTCGTATGGACGCGGGCGGCCGAGCACATGGAAGCGGCCGTTGGACAGGGGTCAGGAGGGGCATTATCCGTGCTAACTTGGAAGCAGTCGGCGGTAAACGCCGACCTTTACTCGTATGCCCTCGTTGCAGCCAGGCATGTCAGGCAGCAGGAATCACGGGTTAGCGAGCAGGAATCAGCCAGGATAGCTGCGCTCGTGTTGCATCGTCAGTCGAGCCGTGGCTGTCCGTGGCTGGGCTGGCGGGATGTGGTGTGTCGACGTCGGTGCGGTGCTGGTCGCCCGTATCAATGCTGGGATTCCAGGTTGATAAGCAAAGAGCTTGATTGAATTTATCTGCACTCACTGCACTCACTTGCAGATATGCATGCTGGCTAAGGTAGTACGAGTGTGGCGCACTGGGGAGAATGCCCCTCGGACCCCAGTGGGAGCCCTAATGCCGCATCCCCGCAGACTAGGAAAACCCTGGCGATTATGAATCCTGGGCCAAGATGACGCCTTTGTCGGCGGCAGAGGTGGCAGCATTGCCTCGTTGAACGAACGAGGGCAGGTGGTGGTGAAGCCCCCCTTTCATTGCCTTTCATTGCCTTTGTACGGGGCCCTCACGGCAATTCGGCTGCGGTAGGGAGCCCTGGAGGTGCTAGGGCGGCCCAGGAAGCACGATTAGGGGCCCTGCCGAGCTCTTAGGGGCCGGGGCACGGCGGGCTAGGGGGCACTGGGCGGGGGAGCAGGCCTGTAGCAGCCTATGGCAGGGCGTGGGCGGGGTCGTGGACGTCCGCTTTGGGAAGAGGGCCGGGCCTGGAATTGGCCCGAAAAGTGGGCGGGCGCCAGGCAGGCATCCATCACCACCACCACATCACCACAACCCACGAGCACTCGTACACAACGCACCACGCCCGTCCGGATTACACGGCACTACTGGTACCCAGATTGCCGCAGACATCACGAGTGCGGACACTCGTACATGGATGCGCGTGCCTTGTCGGATCGTAGAACCAAAGGCAAAGGGAGGATGCTCTTAGGCTGTTTGAGGGCGACCCAACACGACAAGACGCGACGAGTTCGGGGAACTGACTGGCCTGCACCTTGAATCCCCCCGGCGAGGAGGGTTCATCCGCACGCGGTTGGCGGCCGAGTTTGCGTGATCCCGCTACCCCTAACTTATACATCCAACAACCCTCCCCGTCCGTCCCGAGTATAGCAGCAGGGCTAGGACGGGGTTCTAGACACCAACACCACAAGCCGCCCACCTTTTCCTGCTCCCTCCCCCGTGATATTATTATTATTATTAAGTCCGAGTACCCTCTTTGCTTGTCCTCCGCCTTGGGATTGTCTTGTATTGTCTTGCTTCGCTCCGCCTCGCGTGAACCCAGGGCGATTCTCGAGACCCAGTTGCCGTCTGCCACCCGCCCGCCGCCGCACCCAGGGAGGCTCCAATCCACCACTGCGCCCCCTTCTCTCGACTGCCGCTATCGCTATCGCTCCCGCCCACTCGGCCCCTACCGCCCCAACCAACGGTTTGCTGGCTCTCCTGACGTCCGATCCTCGTCATCGCCGCTCCGGGCCTCGTCCCTCGACTCACTCGCCTCGACTCATTCGTCTGTCTGTCTGTCTGTCTGTCGCTACCCGCTCGCTGCCGCGCCACCGTGCCGCACGAATACGCAGCGCCTCTCGACCCCTCGGCCCTCACCACCCGGCCCGCCCATCCCGAGCATCGAGCATAGCATGCCCCAACGGCCGCGTCGCTGCCTGTAGCGAGCGCATCCCGCCAAACCACCGCCATGCCGTCCGTCGGCCCCTCCGCCCTCGCCGCCGCGGCTCTGCGCCTGCTGCTGCAGGCCGCCGCCCCCGGCCCCGCCGCCGCCGACGCCCCGGCTTTCAACAACGACTACGGCTTCGACCAGGAGGCCTACGGCCTGCACCCCGTCCAGAAGTTCCGCTCCATCGATGTCGAGGTGCCCCAGCTCAACATGCTGCGCTCCAGCTCCTCCTGCGAAACGTCCCTCTACACAATGCTGACCCGCGCGGCGGCGAGACCAACGAGCCCCAGATGACGATTCTCGACCACGAGGGCCACCTGGTCTGGACGCAGCCGTGGGCCGGCCAGCAGATCTACAACCTGATGGTGCAGGAGTACCGGGGCGAGGACTATCTGACGTTTTGGGCTGGCGACGACACTGTTGGCGGTCACGGAGCCGGCTTCATTTACATGGTGAGTTTTCCAATCGTCCTTCTTTTTTTTCGTTATTACTCATTGTACAAACTGTGTTTTCTTGGCTACTAATACCCCGCCCCCCAGCTTGACCACAACTACCAACTCTTCAAGAAGATCGGAGCGGCCAACGGACTGGACGCGGACCTGCACGACTTCCGGATCACACACAACAACACGGCGCTGGTGACCATCTACGAGGTGGTGCAGCGGGACCTGAGCGAAATCGGCAACCAGACGACGGGCCCGGTGTGGGACTGCCTGTTCCAGGAGCTCGACATTGAGACGGGCGAGGCGCTGTTTGAGTGGCGGGCGCTGGACCACTGGAACCTGCGGGACAGCTTCAAGGACCTGGGGCCCGAGGACGGGCGGGGGGACAGGGCGTACGACTACTTCCACATCAACAGCGTGGACAAGGACACCAAGGGCAACTACCTGGTGTCGGCGCGGTACCCGCAGAGCCTGACGTACGTCGACGGCGCGACGGGGGAGACGCTGTGGATCCTGGGGGCAAGCGCAACATGTTCGAGGACCTGTCGGAGGGCAACGCGACCAACTTCCGGTACCAGCACGACGCGCGGTTCGGGGTGGACGACGAGAACATTGTGACCATGTTCGACAACGCGATCGACGACGCGCACGTCGACCTGGGGGTGACGCGGGGCCTCAAGCTGCGGCTGGACACGGAGCGCATGACGGTGCGGGCGGTGACGGAGTACTTCAACCCGCACAGCATCCTGGGCAAGGCGCAGGGGTCGTTCCAGCAGCTGCCGGGGGGCAACGTGCTGCTGGGGTACGGCGACACGCCGGCCTTCACCGAGTACTCGCGCGACGGCGAGGCGCTGTGCGACGCGCACTTTGGGCCCGAGACGCGCTTCATGCGCTCCGACGTGCAGTCGTACCGCACGTACAAGTTTGCCTGGCGCGGCCAGCCGCTGACGGTGCCCGACGCCGTCATCGTCCAGGACGAGCGCAAGAAGTGGAAGATCTTTGCCAGCTGGAACGGCTCGACCGAGACGCACAAGTGGGTGCTGCAGGGCGCCGCCGACCCGGCCGCCAACGACCGCCAGTGGCGCGACCTCGACGCCCGCCCCCGCAAGGGCTTCGAGGTCGACTTTGACCTGCACAAGTCGCACCCCCAGTTCCTGCGCGTCGTCGCCAAGAGCAGCCGCGCCAAGATCCTCGGCACCAGCGCCGTCCTCAACGGCGGCATCGTCCCTATAGCTGCTACTGTGAGCAACTCCATCTCCATCCCCATCCCCATCCCCATCCCCATCCCCTCCTCCCTGACCCATCGCCTGATCCTGGCAAGAAGAATGGAAAAGAAAAAAAAATGCTGACATTCGAATCCGCCATCAACAGTCCTGGAGCATCTCCGACGTCTACAACGGCTCCAGCGAGAACTGGGCCCTGCACCTCATGGTCGCCCTGTGCGCGTTCGTCAGCGCCGCCATGATCGGCCGCTCCGTCTTCAACTCGTGCGCCGCCCGCCGCCCTAAGGCCGGCTGGGCCAGCAACCTCCACCTGCCCTTTTAGTCGGGCGCGGCACGGGCGTCGGCGTATCAGGGTCGGGTTTTTTTTTTTCTTTCTCTTTCTGCTTTTCTGGCATATGGGCGTCTTGTATAAAATGTGGCCTCTTCTTTCATGCGTCTCTTTCCTTCTCAGCCCCCCTCGTCTATCCTGCGGCTGGGGGGTTCATCGGTGTACAGTCTCCCGAGACTCACCACCCACAGCGGTTGAAAGAACCGCCTCATCCTTTCTTTTCAACTCACCTACCCCTTCTGTCTCTGACACACCCTCCAACCGACACGGCACAAAGTGCCACCACTACCTCTCCTATCTACGACTACCTTGTCCACACACCTATCTACCTACCTACCTAACCACAGACAGAAAAGTAGCAACGAACAGCCATGGAGACCATGGTGGGATGGCGAGGGGGGGCAATGGCTGGTTTGCATTCTCCCGTACCCACCACGTGGCTGCCTGGACAGGCCCGGCTTTGCCTCGAGAGGTGTAATTCGTAATTTACGAGTCATGAACAATATGATGCTCAAATTCCCATAACCACGAAAGAGACCAGTCACCGGTTTGAATGTGTGCAGTAGTCGAATGCCCAAACGACAAAAGAAGTCGCGAGACGAGAGGGCCGCGCCGCGATCTGCGCAGCTCACTCGCGCACGCCCCGCAGGTAGGTAGAGATCGTCCGTGCTGGGGACGATCGCCCCCGGTTATCCCACCCTGCCCGAACCGGCATGCGGGACAACTGCCGGCAGGCGTATGGGCACGATAGTCAGGGGTCCTTCCCAGTTGTGTCTCTCCTTGCCCCGTGCCCCTACGCTGCACCGGTCAACGCGGGTGGATGGACAGACAAGCCCAGCTAGATGCAGCACACATTTTCACCAGCAACCCGCAGGCCAGAGATGAATGACCGCCGGCGCGCAACGTGCTGAGCCATAGTGCCTTGGAAGCGCCCGCACAAAGAAAGACGTCATGTGCTGGATTGCGCCTCAGACACCCCGTGGCCCCATCGTGCCCACCCACGATACGATGCTCGCAGATGCTCGTCAGCACCCGCCCGAGCCGCCCGCCGCAGAGCGGCGCGTCCGCCCGTGCCGACTGATTCAGCACGGTCTCTGGCCCTCCTCTCGCTCTCACGCTCTCACTTATTGGAGAGCTGACAGTCGGGTTGCTGCTGCCTGGCTTCTGCGTGATGGATACGAACAGAGATTGGTGATTGTAGTTGGAAGTTGCACATGAGCGGGCCCCGTCCCCCCATCTAACCGGAAGTTCTCGGCCAGCGGGCAGTGAGAGGCCGCCTGGATACCGTCAAGACGCGCCGCCGCGCATCGCGGGGGTTGTCGTATCAAGATCTGCGAGACCCGGACGGGCCACCACGGTCCTCCTACTCCCGCGCGACCGATCGGCGTTCTCTAGCACCTGCTCGGACTGGTGGCCTGCCGCGCCCTGCCCTCCCGTCGCGGCTCCGAGGTCCGCTCCGGGGCCGGGGCCGGGGACTCGTCGACTGTGACTGCTGGGGACCACCGGCCCGACCCCGTCTGGCCCCCACCCCGTACCAGGCCCGCCGAGCCAGAGTCCGCGCGCGCAGGTTGTCCTCCAGAGATAGGAGCGAGATTGGAAGTTGCTTCCTTGCAGACTGGACAGCATGACGGGTAGCACCGCCCCGTCAGCAGGAGAATGCGCGAGCACAGCAACGCACGATACTCGTAGGGCGAGGTGAAAAGGGACCCCGTCCCGGATTACCCGTCGGCCGCTGGCGCCGCTTACAGCCCCCCCCCCCCCCCCCCAATGGCAGCAGCCTGTCCCCTACTTTGCGCCGCAGTGACTGTTCCAGCTATTATTCGACAGGCCCCCCTGCTGGAGAAGTGCGTTCAGGAAAGGACCCAAGCTCGATGCCTCACCCCTTTCGCGTACCTCGTACAGAGCGTCTCGCGGGGCGGCACTTTGGCCCTCGAACCGCAGCGGGGGCGAGAGGCGACAAACCCACCCAAAGCTCCCAAGAGCAGCCTCGCCCAGGGACGACCAGGCCTATCAAAGTGGTCTTTCTCTTCTCGACCCCCCCCCCCCCCCCCCCCCCCCTTCACTTGACCGTGGTCTGTTGGTTAACGAATGGAGGTTCTCTTTGCCGCGATGAGTCGGTGTTGCGTCTGTTGAAAACCGTCCAGTGCGGCTGGCTCCTAAGGCGCATCCGCTCCCAGGCACGCCAGGGAAACGGTTCAGGCGGCGTTCGGCAAAACGGGAGCTCATCCGTGGGACCAGTCCCGTCCGAAGGTCAAAGTCCGGGAGAGAGAAGCCCACCAACCGTTCCGGCTAGCTAACCCTCACACAGTGAGAATGGGTACCTACCGCCGCTTCCCCAGGCCAGCTCCACCCCGAATCAATGGATTATTCCAGACAGTGCCACAGTGCCCATTAGAATCCTGGCTGCATTTCTGCACCTTTGCGAGACCCGCACGCCCGGATCGGACGCTACTGGGGCCACGATTTATTAGCTTATACACACGGATGGGTGCTGGTCAAGAGGCACTTTGTAGGTAATCAAAAGAGAGAGAGGGAAAGGTTCCTGCTCAGCGAGCGCGGAAGGAATCAATGTCCATCCCTTGAAGCGCCTTGGGGTGCACTATCTATCTCGCGCTTTGCTGCTCCTGCCCCCCTTCGCTGTAAAGAACAAAGTAAACGTGGGGGGTTTTGCTAAAGAATGGGTAGGTGTAATAGCGCGTCTCCATGCTTGATACCTGGGCGTGTGTACGAGTGGGTAGGTAGACACATCAAACCCGTGCAGTTTTGTGACATGCTTGGCCGGGAAACGAAAACTTGCATCTCGATGGGCGAAGGCGCGCCCTCCCCCTCCCCCCTTATGAGCGAGCGGCACTCGGACTTCGCTCACGACTACATCCGACTTGTCAACACTGTTCATCAATTTCGCAGGAGGCCGGTGACGTCGCCAGGGGCACACTGTTGGAAACGGAACAGGCTTCGCAGAGCGCTCGCCGTTTCGCTCTCGCGCGCGACATCGCACACGCGTCTGTGCCTACGGCGTTGCTACGAGTACTGCTCGTATTCCTCCCTGGTTCTACTTGGACCTCCTCGTACGTGAGGGTCTGAGTGTGTGCATGGTCGCCGGACTACTCGTAATAAGTGAATGACGAATGCTGCTATTTTATTTTCTTCATGTCCTGCCTGCCCCTGCGTCGAAAAGTATTGCCACGCCAGGGCGCAGCACTGGCGCCGAGCCTTGTCTTCGTCTTACTCCTACCCCGTACGAGTACATGAACGACATCCTGCCAGCCTGCCTGCCGGCCGCCCGGGGAGTCGATCAATTAATCGCAAACGCGCGAAGCGGCCGGCGGCCCGGGCGGGGATATGCCCGCCCCCTCGCAGTCTTCAGCACAGGCGCGTCATCGGTGCGGCAACGTAGCACAGCGAGGTAGTCTTACACCATACTGGATGGCATCGAAGAAAGTGCAAAGAAGTAAAGGAAATGTCTATTGTGGCTACTGGGCAAGAGTGTCGCAAAAGGCCAGATCTGCCGGATCTGCCGAGCGTATGGTACAGCTGTGCAGGCGTTCGGAGAGGGAGGCGCCAGGATAAAGAAAACGTGGGGGCCGAAAGCAAAGCAGAGCAAAGCAAAGCAAAGCGAGCGGCGCGGGACACGACGCGCCATTGCGCGCATAGTCAACCGTCAGAAAGTGCAACTTTTTTCTCTTTGCACCGACGCGGTCTCGAGAGCGCATCATACACCCAAAGTCATGCTCTTTCCTTTGCCGCGTTTCCGTTTTTGCCTGCCACCTTGCGCCACCTTTTTCGCACCTCCGGCTAACGGCCATGCCGGTGATATGATGGGTACATAAAGATAACACTGGATAGAAAAAGAAAGAAAACGGTGATGCTTCCCAGACGCCCGTCGATGCGCGCTGCGCTGCCTGCAGCTCCCTCTGAGACATGATGTTGTGGTGGGGTGTGTGTGCGGTGTGAAAGGGAAAAGGACGCCACCGGCCGGAAGACCCCCGGGTTCCGGGGTGTCCGCTTGAAATCATGATGCGGGCGGGTTGTGATTATATGGTATCATGTAGATCTGTACATGCAAAAATGGAGGTGATTGTACTGGGTTTCGGCGGTGGCCCGTCGGGTGCTCTGTGTGGCCACCGCTCGACGCGGGGGTCTCGTCTACCACTTGAAGGAGGAGCAGGTGATGCCCTTGACCTTGGCAAAGTAGTAGGCGCCGTAGAGGATGCCGCCAGTGATGGCGGTGGTGGTGGTCCAGCCGAGCAGGACGTTGGCGGCCTGGCGGCGGTTGCGGCGGCGGGAGCGGGAGACAAAGTCGCGGTTGTCGTTGACGTTGGGGAACTTCTGGTCCTTGGGGACGGGGTCGCCGAGGAACTCGCAGAGGGGCTCCCAGCCGTCGGCGACCTTGAACTCGAGCAGGCGCTCGGGGGGCACGAGGCTGCGGACCTCGTCGTAGTGGCGCAGGAAGACGTCCTTGCCGCGGTTGGGGAAGTCGCCCTCGAAGAAGGTGTCGAAGAACTTGGCGAGCATGGGCTGGTACATGCGGGCGGCCCAGTTGACGTAGGACAAGGCCCAGAGCTCGGGGTCGGTGGCGCGCCAGTAGACGGTGCGCATCGTCGACGCGTGCCACGAGTCGACGTCGCGCGTCGTCAGCACCACCTTGGCCTCGGGGTACGCCTCGATCAGCTCGCGCGCGAACGCGATCGACGGCCAGTCGCACACGGCCTGGCAGTTGCCCAGCAGCTTGTCCCAGTCCTCGCGCGCGAAGGGCTTGCCCACGCCGTCGTACTTGGCCCGCAGCGCGTCGTGCCACAGCAGCGCGTCCGGCGGGTTCTCGATCGAGCAGGACATCATGTGGTAGGTGTCGACGTAGCCCAGGGCTTGCATGGCGGCGCGCATGGCTGTTTTGCTCCGAAGAGTCGGGAATCAGCGGGCGAACACGCGCGAAAGAGCGTGAGAAAGACGGGAGGGAGGAAGGAAAGGAAAGGCAAAGCTTACAGGCTGTTCCCGTGCGCCCCAGACCCAAGATCAGCACCTTCATCGGCACGGTGCGCTTCTGCAGGCGGCGGTCATGGTCGGTGTCGTTGGTGAAGACGTCGGTGATGGGCCTCCGGGAGTACGTGTCGGCGAGCGCCATTGTGAGGGAATGGTGTGGGTGGTTTTGGTGGGTGGGTGAGGTATTACGAGTACAGCCGGTCCAACAGAGGGATGGAGGGGATCCAATTGGGTATCACAAGGAAAGAATGACGAGTCGAGACCAAGAAGAAAAAAAAGAGGAGGACCTGAGAAAGATAAGGGCACAAGGAAGAAAGGGGACCAGGTGTCTTGAAGACGGGCAATCCAGTAGGAGGTGCAACGGTAGTAGGTAAGTATCAACGCAAGGTGACAGACTAAAATAACCTGAGCCGCCTGACAGACGGGCTAGCGAGGAGGGATCCAGGGAGGGGGGGGGAGGAGAAATATTCTCTGGGTCGGTGTCCACGAGTCGAAGAGCGAGGCCGTCCGCGTCGGCGACAGCGTGTACGCGTACCCAAGGCGTAGGTAGGGGCGGGCGTAGGCGTAGCTGTCCAGGCGGTACGGAGAAGGTACATTTACCCTGTTACTCCCTCCGTATATTGGCGGCGAGTCCCCAGCGGGCTGCGAGGGTCTGTCTGCCTGGGGACCGACTCACGGAGTGATGCGCACGTACACTTTTTCCCGTTCGTACGAGTACCTCTTTGGTCGTGGCAAGTGGGATTTCCCCTGCCGATCCCACCGCTCGCCTGCCACTTACACACACACACCCACGCCGCCATCCCCGGCGCGCGAGCCGCCACTGGCCGTCGCCATCGTTCCCCCCGGGCGGCCCTCTGCCAACCAGATCGGGGATCTGCGAGGCGCCGCGCCGGCTATCTGGGCGAACTACTCGACTCGGATCAGCAGCAGCTCCCGAAAGGAGAGGGACGGGAGGGATGGGCAACGCGTGCGACGATGGGCGGAACTTGTTGCGAGTATGCGCCTGTTCGAACCATGGATGGATCTGCCATCTGCTATCCGCTGTCCGCTATCGGCGCCAGCAGGCCAGGGACCGCATCGCATTCTTGCAATTGCCCAACAGTAGTTGCCAGTTCCCTGGCTATCACCGCGAAGAGAGAGAAAGAAAAGAAAAACACATTATTAGACGGAGGAGTGATGTTCCTCACTCCCTCCATGCCCCCGCCGTGCCGCCCTCCCTCAGTTCAGGCGCGTTCGAGAACTCGTAGACTGCCTGGATTACTAGTAGATAGAGAGGTTGCCTGCCCGGGTAATAAGGTACATTGGATACCTCGCACCCGCGCTGACGATGACGTCGGCCTCCGGCACCCACTCCGAAGGGATCGCGGCGCCGGCGCAGGCACATCACGCAACCTTCCCTCGCATTTCACCACGCCAGGCTGGTCAGCCGCCGCCTCATCCGGCCACCTGTCATGATGGCGCAAATGGCCCTCGTCGCCGTTGAGCCGTGCTGGCCATGTAGATTCGCGAGAGGCAATCCACGGGGCCACAAGACAGCTGCCGAGCATTAGGTTGCCTTACGAAATGTGATACCCCCTGGATGTCTGAAAGCTGAGAGTCCCCCACCCGTCCTTTACGTACGAGTACACGAGTACGCGATATCCATGTGAAGCATGCACAGGCAGAGCCAGAGTCAGGACAGGAGTGCAAACACTCGTTGCGATTATCTATCGCATGCACAGCGGGCCTACAAACGAGTACTCGTGCGTACTCCAATGAAACCTCGCCGGCAACATGGAAGAAAGGGGGGCGGCCCTCTCCCAGCCCTTTCATCTGCGCTCAAGCACAGGCACCACAAGGCACGGCCGCCCCGGTCAGTAACCGTAACCTGCTAGCAATCTGCCCGCGCCAAACGGCCCGCCCAGAGCTGTCACAATGATTCGTTGGTTGGATACCTATCCACCTAACCTTACTTGCCCTTTGGCCGGTGCGTGCGAGTCGACGGGATCTATTGTAGAAGGGGGAGCCGGCGCATCGTTGGTGAGAAGGCAGAAGCAGACCTGCTTCCTCTGTCCGCCGAGGGCAGTCTCGCCCACGCTCACCTTCACCACCACTACTCGTACCACCCGAAACGCAGATTGAGTGTTCGAACACCAAAAAATGGCCATGGTTCTGGAACAGCCAGATGGCAGCGGAGCCACCTCCCCCGCCGAGAGGCCTACTCCGTACTCGTGGTGTCTGGCGCAGATCGGTCCCCACCGCCGCCGCCGCCGACCAAATTGGGTCTCCAAAGCATTACGCGGCTCCCTATATTGATCGCTTCCACCTCGTTTCACAACGTGTGGCGGTTGCGTTGCGGGCAACCGGTTTTCTGTCCCATTCTTTTTTTTGCCCCCCAAACTTGCAAAGCGGCATGTGAGTCCTCTTTGCGAGCCGAGCTGGCGTCTTGATCAAGTTTCCTCTCCCATGTCGTGCTCGCAGCTCCCCCCTGCGGCAAGATGAAGATGGCCTGCTCGTTCGCAACTGACATCATCACACATCTTGGCAACGGACTGGGGTGGGTTTCTTCCTTGCCCAGGCTTTGCTTCTCATCATCTTCTTGACGAAATGAGGTCGACGTCGCGGCCGGCCGGCTATCGGCTCTCTCTCTCTTGTTCTCTCTTCTTCTCGCTCAGTCAAGCCATCACCCCGTGTTGTGCACTCGTAGCGATAGCTGTCATGGCGCGTGCCCCGACGCTCCCAGAGCTGTCGTGAGTTCCCCCACGCGGTCCACGGGCGTCTACGAGTACGCGCACAACGGCCACGAGTACCTCAAACTGCAACCAAACAGACAAGCTACCTGCCAGGTTCTGCCTGTCGACTTACCTTGCCACTGTGGCCGCAGCGGAACCGGGGCCTTGTTACCTGACTAAGTAGGGAGGTCCGGACGTACGAATGTCGAGGCCATGTCGCCAGTAGCCCACCGTTGCTAATAAAGCCGCGGGCTTGTTCGGGAGTGGCAGGCGTTACCAGCCATGTCAGAGCGCGCGCCTGTTTTTTTTTTCTCTCTCCTGTCGAATCTGTTTGATTTCGACTTCCCAAATGCGGACGGCGGTCTTCTGAGGGGGGGGGGGGGGGGGTCGTGGTCCGTTACCGCCAATCTCTTTTTTTCTCTCCTCTGATGTATTTGCCGTCTGACCCCCCTTCCCCCTAATCATCCCCGCCAACCATGACCTGGAACTCGCGCTGGGATCCTGGTGGCGTGGGTGACCTGTGGGCCGGGGCGAGGAGGCGTTGCGTTGCAGTGAGCGGCTCGCGCATCGGGGTTCGGACTTGTGGCTGATTCTCTTTTCTTTTCTTCTCTTCTCTTTCCATGTCGTCGTGTGTGTCGTCGTGGCGTGTCGAGCCCCTCCGGCGCGGGCTGGCATTATTCTTCCTTGCTAGATCCGTGCCGGTCGCGTAGCAGCCAGCCAGGTCGGGACGGGCTGCTGGACCGCAGCATCCGTGTGAAGGTCGACACGCGCCCTCGCCAATGCGGATCCCACAGCTACGCACCCGCGGACGGAGAGGAGCCGGGAGCGTGCGCGGCCGAGGCGTCACCTGTCTCCGAAGGCGTTACGGGAAAGAAGCCGCCGAAGTGGCGGGGACGAACGGGGAAGGGGGGGGGTTAGCGGGGGCCCCGTCAGGAGTCGTCTCTGTCGTTGCGTTGCGTGTGCTTCTTGCGACAGGAAAACTCACCGGCCGCGCGGAGGGCCGTCGCGGGGGCGGGTTTCGGTCTTATACTTGGACGTGGCATCGTGGGCAGACGCGCGGTGTGATGTGATGAGCATCGATATTCCATCATGGCCACCGGCAATTGCGTCAAGACGCAGCCGAGCACGCGATGTCTGGGCGCCGCGAAGCCATCTCGACCGACCTTGCTAGCAAGCCTCTGCTCTTGTCTTTGCGACTCGCCGTGTCTCTGTGAGCGCGGCATGCGATTCCGATGGCGGCGATCAGCACCACGGCCCGCCAAGCTGCCAGAAAGATAGGTACCTACTCGTACACGGTGCCTTGGAATTTGCATCCGCCGGTGGCCCCAGCTGTTCCCGGGCACCCTGTCTCGCGTGCATGGCCCCTGAGTGCCTACGAGAGGTACTCGTAGGCCCTCGATGATGGGGAGTGGGAGGCACAGAGAGATCCACTACCTCTAGGAACCTACTCTCTCGTAGGGGACGTGGGGACCTGCCGACGATTGGTAAACGCTGCCCCTGGCAGACTTACGCGTCGCCAAGACACTACGCATCTAGCAGGCCTTGGCACTCTCCATCCTCGAGCAGACCAGAGTCCGGGGACCATCCTCAGTGATTGATCACCTCCTACAGGTACCAGGTCGCGTTTAGCGCTGCGCCGAGGTGGGCAGCCCTCAGTTGACAGGGCGCAAAACCGTTTTGCCCGAGGTACAAGCCCCAAGTCACTTCTGTACGAGTAGATCTGCTCCGTTAGCGCTAGCCCACTCCAGGAGGCCCGCCTTCCGTTTCCAGCTTGCTGCGGGTTTCCGTATATCGACGACAACGGCCGACTCGCTGCCCACGAGTATATCCGCAGCCCCTCGAGTATAGGCGCTGGCATGCCTCTCGTGTCTCGGACTCTGTCTGTCTTGGGCAGGAGGCTTCTCGCCATGCCATGCTGCGTCCGGATGCTGCAAGCCCCGCTCGCATATACACCTCCGTGCTCCATACCGCGTGCACCGGACCCAAGTTTCTGCATCTGAATCCGGTTCGCGGGATCTATCGGATACCACGTCACTTGTTGAATCTGCAAGCCCCGGCTGGCTTGGACCTGATATCTCTGTCCGCCTGTGATACTCACACTCTTGTGTTCTCGTAGCAGTACTGGTAGGTGTGATTTCGTACGAGTTGCAGTCAGATCATCATCCCTCCAGAATACTGGTAACCCCCAGTACCCCCTCGCCCACACCCTCGCCCACGCCCACGCCCTCGCCCACGCCCACGCCCTCGGACCGCCTCTCGCTCGGGACTCGACGAAGCAAAGTATTCTCGTCTCGTCGGCCCCAAGCGAAAAGGAGACTGTCCGTCAGAGCCACCTTCCCTCGCCTCATCAACGACCTCCCCGCCCCGGAAGCTCAGTCGCGTCTTGGCATCTCCTCGCCAAGCCGGCTGCACCCAAGCTCTCGTGGCCCCCCTTTCCCCCCCTGCCCTGGGTTTAGTCAGGGGAAATCAGCGCACGCACGGCGCGCTAAGATATAGTCGTACGAGTGAGTGACCACGGAGTACGCGTAGCAAGCTGTCGACTTACGAGTAGGCGCAGCCCATTTCATGTCTTCTGTATTAGGATCGCAGACAGATCGAGAGAAGAGTCGCAAAGGCGGATGGGGCCTTTCGGCAACCCACCTTTTCTTTTGATACTTTCTTACTCGTACCCCGCGCGGTGGCCCTGGCCCTGGCCCGCCCTAGCCCACGATATGATTGATATGTGAGTGCCCACGACGCATGTGGAGTAGGCGAAAGAGAGTCTCTCCCCCGGAGCCCGCTCGCTACCCGTGCTTTGCCGCCGACGCACGGCTGTCGGTGCTGGACGGCTCCATTATCCATATGCCTGGGGCCCGAAGCACCGAAGCTATATCCGACCGCGCCAGTACCTTGCCTGACATCTCTCACGTCTGTACGGGGCAGGCCGTTGTCTCCACAGTGAACCCCCGGGGTGGGCATTGGCACCTCTGCCATGTCCTATCTGGTTCCGTTTCGACGAGCAGAGACTCGATAGCTTGTAGTCACGGAGCAGGGGCTGCAGCAGCTGCTGGAGCTGGAGCTAGAGCTGGAGCTCCGGTCGAACCTGCGGATATACTCGTAGCTGTCGCACTCGTACGAGTAGTCACGTAACAGCAACAGCACGCGTGCAGTGCAGACGACGCCTCGCCGCGTCGGCGCCGGAATAGTCGCCCGCCCACGACGGCGCGGTGGCGGCCAGGCCCGCGATCCCGGTCCTCAGTCGAACATGCACATGACGTATCCGTACATCGAGCCACGCCCTGTGACGGCGTGGGACGACTACCGCTGGAGACATGACCCGGCCGTGCCGCCGGCAGTTCTCTCGCTCGCGCGGTGTGAAACACATTGTAGGGCTGGCTGGCCCTCGGCCCGGGATCCCCCAATCTTTCTTCTGCCTCTTTATCCCGCTGGCCCTTGTCTTCTTGTCGTCGACCTGCGTGATTGGCGGGACGGAGGGGCGCCACGTTGACGAGTTCGCCAAGGCTGTGAGCCCGCCCGCCCGCTGCGCTTCCGTCTCGGCGGGACGGAACGGGGGCCACAGGCTGCGCTGTCGGGCTTCTTCCTTTGGACCGCGGGCCTTTTCTTCTTGATTTCATTTTGTTTCCTTCTTCCAGATGCGATTCGAGACCGCGAAACAGCGCGTCATTCTCAATGAGCCCCGATATCGGTGCAGAGCCCTCCGAGACGGTCCCTTCTCGTGATCCCTCTTCTTCCCCCCGTCTCGCCCCGTCTCGCGGTCCGTCAGGGGGGATTTCACGTGCTGCGGTCCTTCTATGCGCGCCCGGCGTTTGGCGACCGGGTGCGTTTCTGGCCTCAAGAGGCACGATGAGATGTGATCGTGGTTCCAGGTTTTTGTGACCGTGGCCGTGCACTTGCCAAGGCCCGTCTATGCGGCCGCGGCGCGGGGCCGGTGTGTTTCGCGTCTGCCTTGATTTCGGGGCCGATGGCTTTCGCTGCCGGTGGAGACTTTTGAGCGAAGTGGTGGTCTCTCTTCCTGCTTGGGGCGGGGGCGCTTGAATGTGATACCAGGTTGAGTCTTCGAGAGAGGATTTGGAGCGTGTTCCCTACATGAGTTGGTGAGAGAAACGCAGTAACTTGTCACTATTGTGTCTTCAATTTCTGACGCCTGCCATGGGACTTCGGCCCCATTGGCTTTCCTGTGTAGCAGTGTCACTGCCTTGTACATAGGTCGTCTGTTCCTGGTGTTGTGACACTATGCTCCAGCTGAGGTGCATGACATATCGCCTCTATGTGGCAGCTTCATAGACAGCCAGCCCTGATTGCACGACTCACAGAAGCTCTGGAACCAAAGTCAATTTACCAGATGGTCCCGAGATGGAAGCGCCGGGGAGGAAGCAAGTCTCAATGACCGATTATAACAGAACCAGAGATGTTGAGAACTGTCCAGATCGATTAAGGATCGAGTGCACATATTAGCCAGAAGATTGAGGCACTCGAGAGAATTCCAACCGTAAGGATAGGGCTGGCAAACGATGTATTTATCCGTGCGTCCATTCCTTGTCTCATGATGCGCCCCTGGGTATCAAATCATATAACCGAGGCTTAACCTGAGTCATAGCCTTCTCGACAATTCATTCATCGTGATGTCTTCTGCTCACGAGTCCTTCAGCTCGTTCCACCGTTCCTTCCAGTCGCCTTTCCACCTGAAGAGGTCAATGATATTATCCTCGGCGTCCTTCCGCCTGTCCCAGATCGCCTTCGATGCGGCGTCGGCTTCCTGCGAGCTCTCGCAAGCCTTCTTATCCACAAAACACCACCTCGCACACGCGCTCCTGCCGGTTCAAAAGAGTCGAGGTCAGATCGGCGAACTCAAGATAATGGCTCGGATGAAGGAACCAGACGAAGGGGATGTCTCTGACAGTAGCTGGCGCATGTATAAGCCATAACGAATGGGCACTCACTCGCTTCTCCTTATTGCCCAACGTCCTCTGCCTTGAAACACAACGCCTTCCCACATGCAATCCCACATGCAGTCTGGCTGTGAGGGCCATACTCGTCAGTGCACTTCAGTGACGGGAGAGGTGATGGATGGTTGACAGTTGAACTTACACATGCGTTGGTCCCTGTATACACTTTGAACTCACTAGGCGGGCCACCTGTCTCGGCGACGCCACTGAGGAGGAGCATTGTGAGATGGACGAGGGTTTGAGACACCATCTTGACCAATGTATCCCTCCAATATCCTCAGTCAAGACGTAGAACTGAACCCCGAGAACCGCAAGAATATCTGGCGGGAAGGCGACATCTCTTTTAGTCCTCGAATCAACTCGCCGTGCTTCGTGCCTGGGTGCATCATTTGGCCCTTTGCAGGGGTTGACTTCGCCTCGTGCCTCCACTCTGACATGATGAGCACGGCATGAAAGTGGATGCTGAAGGGCCTGTATGCTGCCGTCATCCCTTTTTGTGCGGGCCCAGACCGTTCCAGTTTCTGCTGCCAAGGTAAGCTTGCCACCACTGACCGTTTTGTTGGGTCGGGACTAGACCTGCGATTAAGACACGGCGCTTCTAAGCTGATCTACCCGTCTCACATCACAGCGACAGACCAGTCCACAATCATTGAGCGCAAGAAATCTCGAGATAGAAGAAATCCGATCGACTCGGGACTAGTCTGGCTACCCGGCGCGAAAGCAGCAGCTGTATGTCACCGAACAGGTCAGCAATAGAGACGTCAAACACGACTCGAAGAGAGCCTTGCACAAGGATGGAGGCAATCGCTGCAGTGTAAGCATGAAGCATGACCGCGCTTTGTCACGATTCCCCTCCTTTCCGACCACAAATGGCCACCGATTTTCAAGCCAGAATCACAACCAGAGTCGGCGAGTCCGGCAAGGGCTGTCCAAGTACGACACGCGCCGGACACAGGAGCAACGTATCGACTACTGTTCTCACTCATCCTATTAGTCAGGAGCCGAGGCCCCAACTTGAAGGCCAACCAACGTCAGTAGCATGCCATTGCCAACTAAACACTTACTCTACGAGTCTACGTACATGGCCGAGGATTCATGTCGAATAATCCCGCAAACCCTCATGCCCCCACGGCGCCTGAAGCACACCCTGGCTTCGTAGCATCTGTCAATATTCCTAGGGCTGTCAAGATACCCTGCCTGGAGCGCCCCCAACCCTCAAGTCCTTGCCCGGCGACCCCCGGGTCAGTAAAGCAACACTCGTCTCCTTTGCGTATAAAGACCATCGGGACAGTCCTGGTCACGCGAGAGATCGCAGTCGATTTCGAGGACCGAGACAGCAGCAGCCTCCTCAACTTTGTTCGTGGAAAGTCACGCAGCTTAAAGACTTAACGGGCAGCTAGATGATATATATATAAACGAGTGTGGGACACCAAGCAGAGGGCAGGCGTTTCTACCAACTTGGTGTATCTATCTAGTCATCAGATGCTATGAATGACTTGACCCCTAATGCGCGTTGCGCTAAGCCTTAACATAACGCTAGTAGAGTTCCACGTCATGAACGCCCCAAGCTTCAGACCTTGTACCACTATCATTGATATAAATCTTGAAGGTTCCATCCCTACCCTGCAAGTGATATACACGCCCGCGCCATTTGCGCATGCGAGACGAGGCTTTAGGATTGCTGCACAACATGGCGTCGTTGATTTTGCTCAGCTCTGAGAGCTTCACTGGGTCGTCTTTGCCGAAGACGAGTCCACGCTGCTCGGAAGTCCTATCGATGAACATGGCTCGATATTCGGTGCCTTCATCCGTATTGGTCGCCAAGGTGTAGAGTCCGGCGCGGACGACGGCAACCAGAGGTGCCAGCGTGGCTACGTAGAGTCCCAGCTGCATTTCTTCTGTTTCTTTATCTTGTCCTTTTTGGGAACGCCCTCGATGCCTTGCGACTGTCAGATGGTGTGTATTCGTCGGAGTAAGAAGGATAAAATGTCGATTGAAATTGATGTAAACAAGGCGGAAGACCTTTTTAAGTTGTCAAATAGCTAATGGGGAGAGAACTGTGATAAGCTGTTGTTTTTTCAAAAAGGGAGCATAGTGATCGTGCTCTCTTTATATGGCTACACATACAGAACTTCCAAGAACCCCGCATCCCCCTCAGTTTACACAGAATGTAAATATAGTATAGATGCACAGCATGAGTGACCGGGATGTAATGAGTATATAGACTGCTGCCTAAATACGCTAAAGAGGTTCGGGCCAGTCGGCGCCACCGTCGTCCTGCAAACATATAGAATATAGTATAGGCTAGCTGAGCAGTTTAAATAACAGGTGTTATGAATATCAAAGCTACTGCCTAGGTAATTGACGCAAAAGAAGCATGCGTCCAAGTCTGGACTCTGCTCCGCCACCACCCGGTTCGTCGCCTCCGCTATTACGAGTACCCCTGCTTAACTGATGTACTCATTACCGATAGGGTCGATTAATTCTACTCGTACCTTAATATATCTTGAGGCTAGCGTTCTTCCAGCGATATTTCTATGACACATTGACCCTGAATGGGCATGGTAATGTTGCTTGTCAACTCCGCGGTCCTGATGACGGTTCAGCTTTTCAGCTAGCTTTCAGGTACATATAAGACGCGCGTTCTTCGAAGGCTTCTGACAATCGCCCTTATTGCTTAAGGACCGACACTGCGTTAATCAATGCTGAAGGCTATTGTAGCGAGCGTGGCTGATGGTTCCGTACCGAAGTGGGGTCGAACGCATGTTCGGAATTACGAGCATTTAAACAAAATGAACCGTGGCAGCCGTTGCTAAAAGCCCTGGGGGTCAATCAACGTCAGCAGCATGCCATTGCCTATCACATACTTGCTATACATAGCTGGGTATCCAAGTCGAGCCTCCATGTTCCCGCGGCGCCTGCAGTTTATGCAGGTTGCGCAGGGTCTGTGGTATCTTTGTGGGCTTTCAAGATATACTGGGTAGAATGCCCCGCACTTCTAGACACTCACCTAGCGCTCCCCAGCTTAGTCAAAACGACACTCGTATTCGTCCCAAGTCAGGCTGCTCTCCAGACTTCAGCACGGACGACTCATCAGCCACGCCCTTCATCATAAGCATGGACATCGGATATGGACGAAGCCCGCACGAGGCCTGAGGTACGGGTACTTCTTGCCCAGCACACCGAGAAAGTTTTCGAAATAATTATGGCCTAAGATAGCCTCTCAGCAGACTTTAAGCGAGATTTAAGCGGGGCAGTTTCATTTCTAGGTTCATTGTCTGCGAGGCGACGGGGAAGGGCGGGTTAGGAAAGGGAAGCTGTCGTTTCCTCTTATATATAATAGCTCTTTATACTTCCTGCGTGACATAATAATCATTCGACTTCGAAATCTCAATTTTGAACGCCCGCCTTCACTACATGATACACTCATCTCTGCGGGTACGTTTTCTCTTGAACTGGAAGAGTATCGATACAGAATTTACTAAAGAAAGCTTCGCACAGTTTACGCTCTCCTACCTCTTTCCCTGCCTCTCTTATCCCGCTTGGCCCTGGTTATCGAAAGTCTTGAGCGACATGCTTCCCCTCATCGTTTTGATCGCAAGCTCGCAGCTGGCTTTCGCTGCTCGCAACAAATTTTATATATATCAAGGGAATACTCATCAGGTTTACGTCAAGACTACGGACCATGACGGCTGTCCTTGTAAGGTGGATGATTGGTACTTGACGGGCCATCGCAATGATTTGGATGGTGGGGAATTCTTAACCTCCCATTGCAATGGCCCTTGCAATGGACGGAGGACAGTCAGCTTGGGCACGATCGACGGGAAGACTGTTACATGCAGATATACCTCTGGAAATGGTATTGGGAGCTGCAGTGGATAAGCATGTCGTTCAGATAAAACAGTTGAACGGAGTGTATAAAGTGTCAAATGAATCACTAAGAACCGATACCTGATCTTTCACAGCTATCTTAACACCGCGTGATTACTTCGCAGGCTTGCCGAAGAGAGGATTCCGGGCTTGTGAATAGCTTTTCTACGCCGGGGATAATATTGTCTTTTTATCTATTCTAATCGGTATCAATTTAAAAGTGATTCATATTTTCTTGTAGATGTGAGCGCCTTAAAATAAAATCATGATATATGAAGTATTTAAGAATGATTTTCATATTGCAAGAGGTGAAGAACTAATCCTTTACATCGCATGATAGAGCAATCATAAGGTCGGATGAATAGTGAGGTCGGTAACGACCAGCGAGTCTGGTATTATATGTTTCCCCCCTTCACTAGGGGTGAGAGGTGATGAATGCATTGCCAGTCAGCGATGGAGACTGCGAAGAGGAGCCACCCAAAAGGCGCTGGCTCGGGAGATTCGACCAGGTCGTCTCTTGGACCAAGGCCTCCTCTTATAATGTGCGCACGTCGTCTTCGTATCCCGTGTACACCAACCCTCGACAGACGACCCCATCGTCGCGACGATGCAGGTCAAAAGCCCCTGTGCTACATACCTTTCCTTATTGTGTGTCACATCACTATGATGCAAATGCAATGCTCCATGGTTCAAAATCAAGTCTCATGTTGGTCTAATCGCTCGCTGGCTTGGTTTCCGAAATAACGCCGCGTCCCAATGACGCTGTGCCCTTCCACGATATCGTTGAATCAGACATCGCACTAAGGATTGCTCTTCATCACGCACAGCCCTTACCAAGGCGTGCCAAGGGTCCCACCTCTCCAAGTCTGCACTCTGATCTTGCAGTCATGCGCAACTCAAATGCCTTGGCGCCTATCTGCTCAGACCCATGCCGGCTGTGATCTTTTCGACCAGCGCCTTCTTCAAATACCACTCTCTCGCCAGGGATCGCGTCGTCTTGGCGAAAACTGCAGGGGAGATGCGGCCACGTTCCACGGCCCGTCCCAAGACGAAAATGGCGTCGCCCAAGGCACGCTCCTCGGCTACCACGTTGTACAGCTGGTTGCCAACCACGGACGGGGCTACCAACAGATCATCAATATCCGGGGGAGGCTGAGTTTTGCTGTGTCGAATGACATCATCGGCCTCTTTGAGAGACGACTGAAGAATGGCCGTGTTCGAAGATAGCATGGCAGACATTGGGGTCAATGCCGCAGAGTCATTCTGCAGGTTCTGCAATGCAGCGAGCATGGCATTGCGCTGGGCGGTCAAACCGGCGAGAGATGACTCGTTCTGCTGACGGGCGCGCTGCCGCAATGCGTGGAGAGTGGATGCCAGCTGGCGCAAGAGGGCATCCTTTTCAGGGTTGAGCGGGATTGGCGGGGGCGGAAGGTTCGACGGAGATGGCAGCGACACGGTGAGGGGCTGATCCATGATGTCCGGCGGGGGCGGCGGTTTGGGCTTGGGCTGAACATGAGCCGGGGGCTGCGGCTGCCACCCTGGAGGCGGCGCGCCACCATACGGAGGTCCAGGAGCCGGCTGGCCCTGATGAGGGGCCTGTTGGTGCTGGCCAGGGAATTGGTACTGGTTCAGAGTCGACACAACAGACGGCCGACGGAAATCTTGGGGAGGCAATGGTGCCGGCTGAGGTGGGCCAGGATGGTATTGGTATTGCTGAGAGCCTTGTGCCGCAAATTGGCCAGTGTGTTGTTGGTGAAGTTGCTGGGCTGGAGGCTGCGGGTGTTGATGCGGTGGCTTCTGAGGCTGCTGAGGCTGCTGGGTAGGGAGGGGAGGGGCGCTGTCGTAACGCGAGGCGCGTCGGACTTGAGGGTCCGCTGGTGACTGCGCAGATGGTATCGGAGAGCCGTGAGCTGAAGGGGTCTGTTGGCGATACAGACTCGGCTCCCGATGGATCCCCGGAGGCAGGGGAGGCAAAGGAGGGCCATCTCCCTTGGGAGGTGGGTGGGGGACGATCGTCGGTCGACTGGTAGGGGGTGGACGTATGGACAGGCGGTTGACCGGCTTGTTGCGGCGGCGGCAGCGGTGGCTGTTGCTGTTGATGTTGCGGTTGTGGTTGCTGGGGCTGCTGGGGTTGCGATTGCGACTCCGACTGTGGATGAGACGGGGGTTGCGTTGGCTGGCGGGCGACGACAGGAGGCTCTTTGGCGAAAATATCGCGCAAAATGGCGAGAAAGTCCAGAAGAGATGACTTCTGGAACAGTAACAAGGACAAGAATCAGCGTGTGTCACCCAGATGGCGTCTCCAGACAGGTTTGTGGCACCACGTCAACTTACATCCCAAAACTCGGGCCAGGCGGCCAGATACGGGTGATAGATGCGGCCTTGGGGATCGACATGCTGGCCGGGGCGGACCGTCATGGACTCGGTAGGCGTGACATAGGCCAAAGGGGCTTCGCGCGGGTAGGCGTGCGGGACCCAGACAGAGACGGGGAAGCGGTAGGTTGCGCCGCGGAAGACGACGGGAATAGTGCCGGTCAGGTGAACCAGGAGAGCCGAGACGCCATTATCGAAAGCTGGAGGGAGTGTCAACTTTGCGAGAGACCGAATTCAGGCACATGCGGCGTACTGTGGACATCGGTGCGCGGCGACAACGAGGGATACTTGGACAATGCCTGGGCAACGTCATTGTAGGTGCGGTTGACGTTGTGGTATTCCTAGGAGGAGGAGTCAAGAAAGCGGCCAAGGGTCAGCTGGCTTCGGACATGGGCGTGTCAGCGGGGAATCTCCGGGGCTTACGCTGGTCAGGACGCTGTAGAGCCAGTTGAGGACATGCTGCTGGACGACCATGGTCTCAGCCGGGGCGAGACGGCTCGCTTGGGCTGCGGACAGGAATGTGCAGTGGGAGAGCCGGCTATGTCATCATGGGGGCGTATGGTCGTGAGAGTTAGAGCAAGGTGTAATGGCTGCGCTAGACGTCGGCGGCCTCAATCTGGCTGGCGATTGTGGTGCAAAGGCGTGGGGGATGAGGTGGTGAGGGAAGCTTTGCAGAGTGAGTGACGATGGATGCAGAGCTCCCAAGTTGGAGGTTTGGGGCTACCTACGGGACGGGTACAGTGGCGCGTACTTGTGGAAGCAAAGTCCCCTCTTGTATCTCAGGGCACAGGCTAGCGCAGAGGTAGAGACGCCGAGAGCAAGCGGTACAGATCATGTACTTGGCATCTCCAGCGATCCGTGGCCACTCTGGGCTATGACGTGCAGCCGTCGTACGGATTGTCTCTGAAGACGACTTCGATCTACCAAGACGCGGGGCAATGTCGCTGCTGTGATGGTGCATTTTGCCACGTGAACTAGTAACGGCAAGTACTCGGATTTTCGGTGTCGCGACCGAGAAAGCTTTGCCAGATGATCAGGAAGTGGAGGACAGGCGCGTGTACATGAGCAGCCCCTCTGGTCACACCATGGGATAAGTACCTGCGTACCTTGCAAGGTTTTGGAGCACCACTTTCCAGCGAAGTCCACTTCTCTACTCGTTCAATGTTGGGGGGCTGAATCCTTCAGGCCAGGACGGACCTTTTCCCGCCAACGCGCGAAATCGCATCTGTCTGGACCCAGCTTTCCCGTCCACCATCCACAGCGGATCACGAGTGCAGCGTCCAGGCGCCCAAGACGGCTGGTCCAACCATGGGCATCCAGACACAGCCCGCTGCTCGGGGATTCTCGCGCCGCCTGCCAGCACGTCATCCCCGCCTCATGCCGCTGCCCTCGCACAGGTGGACAAGTATCCGTACTGACAACACCTCAATTGATCTGCGAGATTCCGAGCCCTGCTGACCGCCGCATGATCAAGCATAGGTACATTCGCGACAGACGGCCGATGGCTTGCGGGCTGGCACGCAGCTCCGGCGCCTCAGCCTCAGCCCGTCAAGCAACGCACGCCCCGAACTCGTGTCTTCGGGCCAGCTGCCGCTATACGAGCCTAGGCCACCGGAGCGCAGACGGGACTATGAACACTCGCGTGAACCCCGCTAATCGGATACGTGATTTCTCCAAGCCCTGCACCGAGATCAGGCCCGCCGCCCAGGTCACAAGCCAGCCGATGGTTTTCCTTGCTCTCCTCCGCGAAAGTACACGCAGAGGCGACTGCATTGGCGACTGACAGGAGTGCCCGTGGCCACCCTGATGGAACCGCTAACTTGGCGCCTCTACCGGTGCGGTCCCCTTTTTCCACATGTCAGCGCCTGCCAATCCGCCAGCCTCAGCAATTGCAACACTGCATCACCGGCACATGCCGCTTTCGGCGCTGCAAACAAATCCCTGTGGCTCGTGACGCTCGAGGGGGTCCCGCAACACAGGAGTCCCGGAGAGACCGCCGAATAGGGCCCGGCATGCTCCGGACCCTGCAGATACTTGCTTCGTTCCGAATCTGTAGGACTCGACACGCGCTCGCCTTGCACCCACTACGCGCCGCAACGACATGGCGCCCAACCGGCTCGATCGACTGGCGGGTCATCGTGCCTGACCCTCGGTAGCCGGATAGACAACGGCGAGCCGGCGGGCCAGCTGCTGATAAATCTCCAATATTGGCGTAATGGATATCCCCCGGGCACGCATCCACCCTCGCACATGGCCGCTCGCTACTCAGGTGCTCACTAAACAAATGGCGGCTAAAGTTAGCGAGACGCGACCCGTTGTGGTGGCGTCGCCGTACAAAGGCCTGGTCAGAAGCCCCATTCTTCTCCGGCGGCCGCTGCTCTGAAAAAGCCAAGAGCAGGGATCCCCTTATTTTAGTTCCGAGAGCCATTTTGCTGCCCCTCGCTGGGATGCCTGCTTTGCCTTGCCTTGCCTTGCTCACTGCGCTGCGCAGCGCTGCGCACAACCTTATTCTGCCGTGTCTGTTGTCCACTTATTTCGCCATCGGCGGAATACTCCATGAATTCTCCCTTTCTTCTACCCTACTTGCGGCAACTCCCTATCTACTCCCGCCCCTCCCTTCTTTCTCTCTCTTCAACCAATCCCTCGGCACCGCCACGTGAACGCCCACTCACGCCCGTTCCCCCGTTTTGACACAGTTAGACGTGCAGTGAGCAACCAAAGACAAGCAACTACATGGTGGCAGCTACAAAGAGATCTCGCACGGCTGAGGAGTATTACAGACTCTTTTCTGTATACTCCTTGCGTCAGGACTTTATCACTTGAGACCACCACCGGGCACAGTCGGCGCATCATTCGTCGCATCTGAGTCTATCCTCTTGACATTGTTAACCAGAGCTCAGATTAGAGCTTCGGAAGTTGTCAGACAAGAACACAAGAGACACCGGCAAACACATAATTACCACCAAACCCAGTACGCGCCATCCGCGTCCGCGTCGAATCGACCATCGTCCGCGCGCCAGAGAAACCCAGCAGCGAACTTCACTTTCAGCTGGTTGAACATGACTGTCGACACCCCCGCAAGACCGTCCATCCCGGACCCGGCGGCCTACGGCGTGTCGCCGGAGCACGGGTTCCTGCCGGGTGCGCTGCCGCTGGTGCGCCTGCCGGACCCGTACTACAACCGATGGGAAGCGATCGCCGGCAACCTGCAGAGCCTGGTGCTCAGCGGCGGCTGCGCGCCGTCGTCGACCGGCTGCCGGTCCTCTCCACCGACGGTCTGGAACACGACGCCGAGTGGAGGCGGGCCTACATGCTGCTGACGTTCTTCGCCCACGGGTACATCTGGGGCGGTGACAGCCCCCGGGACCGCGTGCCGCCGTCCATCTCGGCGCCGTTGCTGGCCGTGTGCGAGCGCCTCGAGCTGCCGCCCGTGTCGACGTACGCCGCGTCGGTGCTGTGGAACTGGAAGCCGCTGTTTGTCGACGAGCCGATCGACGACCTCGACAACCTCGCCACCCTCGTCACCTTCACGGGCTCCCTCGACGAGTCGTGGTTCTACCTGGTGTCCGTCTCGATCGAGGCCCGCGGGGCCCGATCGTGCCGCTCATGCTGGCCGCCATCGCCGCCGCCCGCGCCGGCGACAGCGCAACCGTGACACGTTGCCTGCAGGCCTTTGCCGAGCGCCTCGACGGCCTCGGCGTCATGCTGCGCCGCATGCACGACCACTGCGACCCGGCCTACTTCTACGGGCGCATCCGGACCTTCCTGGCCGGCAGCAAGAACATGGCCGACGCCGGCCTGCCGCGCGGCGTCGTCTACGACGACGGCTCCGGCCAGTCCGACTATGTCCAGTGGAGCGGGCCCAGCAACGCCCAGAGCAGCCTGATCCAGTTCTTCGACATTGTCCTCGGGATTGAGCACCGCCCGACCGCAGAGAAGGGGGTGCCTGCTGCTGCTGCTGCTGCTGCTACTGCTGCTGCCGCCGCCCCCACCGCAAAGGGACCGCCGCCCCCGGCCGCGCCGTCTCACAACTTCATCCGCGACATGCGGCGCTACATGCCGGGCCCGCACGCGCGCTTCCTCGAGCGCGTCGAGTCGGTCGCCAACATCCGTCAGTTCGTCGAGGCCCGCAAGGACTCGGACCGCCCGCTGTCCATCGCCTACGACGCCTGCCTGGCCATGCTTCAGGGCTTCCGCGACATCCACATTGGCATCGTGTCGCGGTACGTCATCGTGCCGTCGCGCCAGAAGAAGACCGCCGCCGCCGCCGCCGCCGCCGCCGCCATCGACGCGGCACCGCGCGCCGCGGACGATGGTGTTCGCGGGGGAAACAGCATCACGCGGCCCGGGAAGCCGGCGGAGGACAACCCCTCTGCGCTCCCCAACAAGCAGCACCCGCAGCCGCAGCCGCAGAACCTGGCCACGGCCTCGCGCAACGCGGCGGACCAGCGCAGCGTCAAGGGCACGGGCGGCACGGCGCTGATACCGTTCCTCAAGCAGGCGCGCGACGAGACGGGTGAGCCCGGCGTCGGCGACTGGGCCCGCCGCTTCATGACGCGCCAGCGCCAGGCGGCGGCAGCGGCCAGGCCGGGCGGACCGGCCGACTTCCGACTCGGCGGGCCCGACGACGACGGCCTCATCTTCTTCGCCGACGCGGACCCCGCCCAGGCCGTCGCCGGAGGAGGAGTAGAAGGAGGAGGAGGAAGAGGCGCCGCGCCAGCCGGGGAGGTGGGCCTTGGCCTCGCGGGGTCCTGGACGGCCGGCGACGAGGGCGGCGGGCTGTGCAGCTACTGAGCTCGCGTCAGTCTGCAGGAAGTGGGAAGATCGAACGAGGGGGTTGGGGGAGTTCTTTTGCTCTCCTGGGCGGCAAGGGAGGGAACCGATGCAGAGAACGCGGGTCGTGCGTGGATTGAAATCGTCCGAGAAGCCCGGACAGCCCGCATGGGGGAGACGGACGGGTTTCAACACCGCGATCCCTTTATCTCCACCACAGAAGCGCTTGCCCGCCCAATACGCGAGAGCGGCAGCAGCAGCAGCGCCACTTCAAGCAAGCAACAGCGAGAACAATATAAACAAGATGAAAATTGCGTGAAAGTCGAAAACGAGCCAGGTCGCAGCGGCCCTGGCGGAAGAGGCCTTGTCACCCGTGTCACCCGTGACCGGCTCGCAAGGGCCGTCGGTGGCCATGAGCAGAGCAGTGTTGTCCCAACGTGCGGCCCTAATCAGCCCATCTACACAAGACCGGGTGGCTCCCGCGCATGTCCCGCAACGAACGCACTTTCTCCCTGGAGGCCCTTTATCATGTGGCAGTCCCTCGTCACGAATGTGCCGCGATCAATGACACCGTACCTGTTAACACCGCGGACCTCATGGTCCCCGCCGATAATCTATCAGTGACCTAAAAATGGATTTCTAACTGAGAACACGCTTCTTGACTGGATTAAATTGAAATTCTAGCTCCAAACGATAGCCCTTAAAACCTGCCAAGACAGTATCATACCGACTCCCTGCTAATCCTGCCATACTTTCGCATATCAGAAAGCGCGCAATGCGCCAGAATCGCAGCAGATAGTCTGCTCCAAGAAACTGATAGTACACTGACAACGTGTCGTGTTTGGAGTCCTTACCCCCAAAACTGTATACTCATACAATCCTCGTTCAGAGTCGTCTGCCATATAGCACCAGCACCATCCGACGCGAACCCCTCCACGATTAAACCCTGCGACGCTTGCCGTTGACTACCCGTATTGCCCCTGTTTGTTAGTCCCTGTCAAACCGCAAGGTGCGTCTCAGTGGCCTCCAGCGTCTACTTATCTCCGCCCACTCAGCAAGGCCCGCCCGAGCAGGGACCGCCGCCGCCGCCTCCGCCTTTGCCGAGCGAGCGGAAGCTGCTCGACTTGTCCTTGTACATGCTGACGAAGCGGCGAACCTGTCCCGGCCGGCGAGGTCGCGGGTGATGAGGGGCTAGGTCGCCATCGGCGCAGCGCACGACGAACCCGGACTCGGTTTTCTTGCCCCAGCCACGCTCGCCGTCGCTCGCGGTTGGGACATGGCTGCTCGAGCCCTCGGCCGCCGCGTGCTCGACGCTCTGCACAGCATCTTGTTGGCGTTGATGTTGCTGACTATGACGATGCTTTGATTGCTGCTGCTGCTGCTGCTGCTGTGACTGGCCTTGTTTCTCATATCGGGGCATGCGCGCCTTGGTGTGAGTCTTGGGCTTCCACCGGACTCCCAGTCGGCTGCCACCATCGCGGCTGCCGCCGTCTCGGCTGCTCTCCGCATCGACTTCTGGGACGGCCCTCTCCTTCCCTTTTTCCTTTCCCCGCTTCGCTTCTTCCCTGACCTTGGCTTTTGCCTCGCGCCGGAACTGTTTCTCCTCCGACTTGCGCTCCTTGGTCCGTCTTTTGGCTTCTGCCTTGTAGCTTCGGCGATCCGCGTTGGAGTTTGCGCCTGCCACTGCGTCAGGCGTGAACGGGTGTGGGGAGACGCTGTCCAACTGTTCTTGTGCTGCTGGGTCCGGAGAAGACTCCTCTCTGCGAACCGGACCTGGAGGCCTGCTGGCCGAGTTTCCATCGAGACCAAAGTCGAAAGCGGTCGAAAACCCCATGCTGCTGGACACGCGGGCCAGCAAGGGAAACGGCTGACGTGAGGGATGCCACGGCGGCGGGGTGTTCTCGTCGAGGTGGATGCTGGACCGATGCTCGGACGAGTACACCGAGGAGCGGTAGACGCCCGAAGAGCGGTGGTAAATGTGATAGCCAAAGAAGCTCGAATGGCGATGTTGACGTGGGTGCGCATGGGAAGTGCTGGGGCGATGGCGGGCTTCGGTCGCAAAGACAGGCGGCTCTGCCTCGCTCTCTTGAGTATCGTCGGAATGTGTCAGAGTTCGCGAGATGCGCCTCCACATCTGCGCTCCCTTTTCCCGGATAGGATGCCACCCGCCAAGCAGCCGCGTACTCTCCTTGTTCGCCTCGTGCCCGAACTCGTCACCAAGATGGTAGCTGCAGGACTTGGCGTGGTTCGTTGCGTGATCCTCGGGAGGCCCGCGATGCAATCTTTCAAACTGCTGGATCCGTTCTTTGATCGGAGACTCCTTCTTGGGGATCTCTGGCGTCTCTTGCGGCGACAAGGGCTCACTCGTCGTCGTGGCAGACGACTCTGGAAAAGCTCCACTCGCCGTACGGTCCGGCGCTTCGGAGGGCCCCATGAAATCGCAGGTGAAATCGGTGGTGTCGATTTCCGTCGTCAACTCTGGAGCCCACGCTTTCCGGACCGGGGCCGCCACAGCGTCCGAGGCGCCGTCCCTCGATCCAGGGTAGTCAGACATGCGGCCCGCGGTGTGCCCACGACTGCGGCTTGGCTTTTCTATGCCCGTAGTGGGCCGGTCGAAGAACTTGCGAAGGTCGGAAACCTTGCTGGAGCGACGGGTCAACTCTCCTTGCGACTCTGGGCCGGCCTTGTCCACAACCTCGTCCATCACCACTTCCTTTGCCGCGTCATCTTCGCGCTCAGAGGGCCCTCTGCTGATCCGAGTGAACCATGAATGCCCCGAGCTGGATCTGGGAAGTCTCTTCCTGCTTCCAGGAGTGTCCATGCCCGGCACTCGCTTGGTTCGGGAGGCTGGATCCTGTTCCTCCTGCCCGAGTCCAAAGGTCTCGGACGGCATCGTCCCGGTAGTATTGGACTTGACCATCCCCTTTGAGCTCCCATCATCCAATTTGAATCGATCTGAGCCGTTGGTGCTTTGATGCTTCTGCGATCTCGACGACGGGGGCGTTGGAGAGTCTTGCGCGGCTCTTTTCCCCTTCAACACTGGGCGATGTGTTCTTGCACGGGCACTTGGCGGCGTGCTATTCATGAGACTGGACTGGAGCACTGGGGTCTCCATACCCTGGTCTGACGGCCCACGAGATTTCATGACCGGAAGCTGGCTGCAACGTCCAGGTTTGGCTGCGGAAGAGGTAGCTTGCATTGTGAACTTGGGAGCGGGGTTGGAAGGGTCTCGGGGATCTCAATAGAGACTCGCTTTTCTGCTCCCTTCTCGAACGATTTGCGAATATCCGCGACACTGGGGCGTTGTCTTCCAAGTGATCTGGGAGGGATGGATGGCGGATGTCCGCGCTGGTCGACAGCGTCGACGACTGAATCCCGTATCGACGCTTTCTCATCCTGTCTCATATCTGTCATTGCAGCGACAGCGTCCTTTTTGACACTGGTATTTGGAGGATCGGGAAGCCCATGCGCTTCCCCCCTTGAAGATCGGGTCCTGGACAAGCGTTGCGGCGACGCGGAAGATCTGGAGTTGGATCTTGAAAGCCTGAACTCAGCGGGGTCGAGGATCGATCTCGGCGACTTGCTCAAGATGTCTACAGCCGGTCAGTTTCTTTGAAAGAGTTATGCTGCCCTGCAGGACCATGAATCTGTATTTCTTACGCTTTTCACGATCGAATACTTTGCTGCGATTCCCCACCACACTGGCGTCAGCCTCTGTGCTTGCCGCAGCCTGATTATCTGAGGGTTTCCCGTGCTCTAGTGGCTGCGTGAGTTCGATGCCCGCGGGCGATGTGCCTTCAACTGCAGACTTCGACTTGTCCCTCGTGCTGATGGGGAGAAAAGATCTTCTCCTCGAGGCACTCGGTGAGGAGGACAAGGGGTCTGGGGACTGTGGTCTCCTATCTGCCGTGACCGTCTTTGACCCTGATGCAGAAGAGGCAGACTTTGAGAGCGTGAACCCTGCCCCTTTCTGACTGTTTTGGTTCGTGGTCTGGGCCGATATGCGAGGGTTTGCTTGGCGGAGCTGGGAGGCTGGCCCGGCCGAGCCGGCAGCATCGAGGGACTCGAACTTGGACACGAGCGATCCCAGTTTGGTCGTAGCGAGACGTGCCTTGGGCGAGAGCTCGGCGACTTGGTGTGGCGGAGGGGTGGCCATGTCCGCTCTCACCAGGGCTGTGGCATGACCATCCGAGAGGGCTAGGACCCCGTATGAGCCGAGAGGCGATACGTTGGTGCTCGAGCTGTCTCGTCGCTCCGGGAGGCAGAGCGGCTGGGGAAGGAGGCTTGAAGGTCTGGTTTCAGGAGAGAGGAGACGGACGGGGGAAGAGCCCCCGGAGCTGTGAGGGGAGGCCATTGACGGCCGCCGAGGGTTGAAGCAGTGTTGCCAGACACCTCTGGTGCATGGGCGGACTGTTGTCGATTGTGGGATGGCCTAATCTTACGGACGATTGCTGGTGCCGCCTGTGCAGAACGAAGCGCCTCCTTTCTGCTGTGGAGGGTTCAGGGCCGTGATGTGATGTTGAGGTGTGATCCGGCGAGAGTGGCAGAGCCCTGATCACTGGCTCAGGTAGCTTAGGTACTCGTTGTCTGCCTCCCTCGCGACACCCGCATTCGACGCGGCAGAATGATGGCGGGTGACTTTCTCTCAGTGAAGGAACTGGCAGCCGGATTATTTGTTTACCTACCTAACCTACCTATTTTCCAGGGTCGGAAAGCGCTCTCATCGACGGCGATTAATCCATGGGCGCGGCAGTCGACGGCTGATGCATTGCAGCCACGGGAGAAGTTGCCCCCGGTGTGTTTAAACTACCAAGTCCTCACCTGGCGTGGCTTCCACTGTCGACTGGGTCTTTCGAGTCGAAATGGATGCATTCGCGGGTTCAGTTTTACCATTCGCTCGACCCCGTCAGTGCCACCAATGAACAGAATTGGCATTGGCCATGATCGACCCAGAGTCAGCCACGACGAACACTCGACATGGAGGCCGCGAGTACCTCCATCGTTCGCTCATCGGCTCGAGCTACGTTTCCACGGCTGTCAACCACATTACTCAATCTATTCAGGGTGCTTCTGATGTCAAGGCATCGCATGTGTCGATTTCCCAGCCCGGGATTGCCATGATGACGGACCGTGTATATACTTGCGACCGAATGATGCTCGCAGCACCCACAACCGTTCAAGAAGCAGCATGTTGTCCTTCTCGTCATCTCGCGGAGAGCAATGATATTTCCTTTACCCCATGGGCCGCGGTGTATTTAGGGCGCTTATTACAGCTCCAGATTGTGGCCATACCTCTCGTGTCATCCACGCCGCTCATCCTGGCCTATCGTGATGTCTGGCTGTCCACACGCCCCGTGTCGTGGCTGCTTCCCCTACGCCCGCCCCAACGAGTCCATCTTGTCTTTCGCGCGACAGTATTTTTGGGAATATTTGCTGGCCCTGAAATCGGGCCGCGCTCCTCAGCCAGCACCTCGCCAACGACGACGACGACGAAGGAGCGAGGAGTACAGGAGACGGGGCTGCTTTACGACGGGGGAATGATGTTGCCGTCGTCGTCAAAGTACACGGGCTTGCCGCTCCGGAAGGAGAGAGTGAGGGCATGGCAGACGATGGAGGCCTGCAGGGCGTCGGAGAGCTGGACGGGGAGCGCTGTTCTTGTCATTTTCGGTGGATTTTTGTCCACGGTTAGAAAATGTTCTGTTCAAGCCACTCGAGGGATTGGTGTGTCTGTGTGTATGGAGTTTTCTGTGTATGTCATGTGAAGAAAAGGGGAAGGCTTGGATATGTAGAGAGCGGAAACTCACGCTTGTCATCAAGCACGCAGTCGGTGAAGACCTGGAGTTCCTTGACAAAGGCGTCCTTGAACCGCTCCATGGTCGTTTGGCTGTGTGCAGTGTGTCAGCTGCGTATGCCCCCGTCGGCTGAGACCTGAGAGTTATGTAGGTAGGGAGGGTAGGGAAGCAGTTGGCTCCCCCCTCCCTCGGGGTCGGCAGACTTACTGGGACTCTGTGCGCACGCCGTGCTTGTCTCTGATCTCGAGCTTGTTCTTCTGGGCGCCCTTTATTTTTTTTTTTGTCAGACTATTTTCGACTCTACTAGTAAAACTTGGGGAGGAGGTGTGTGGGGGGGGGGAGTCTCACGCTGTTGACGCCGATCCTCTGCTCGGTGCCGCTGACCTCGATGAAGGCCTCGGCGCCGTTGCGCGCGGTCCGGCTGAAGTTCATGACGGCCTGCGCGCCGTTGGTGAACTCGACGACGGCGACGCCGTTGTCCGCGTCGCCCAGCGCCGCCAGCTCCGGGTGGCGCACCTGCTGGCCCGTCGCGAAGACGCGGTGCACCTCGCGCCGCGGGTCCGGGCACGTCGCGGGTATGTCGGCCAACCATCGGGCGAGGTCGACGTCTATCATGAATGAAAGTGTGAGCGAGCGAGTCTTTGCCATTCTGATTTTTGTTGCGATGGCGGACGGCGCGGGGGGGAAGGAAGCTCACTTACCGTGGACGCCGACGTCGGTGAAGAGGCCGCCCGAGGTGCCGGAGAACTTGACAAAAAAGCCTGACACGACAGACACGACACCGTCAGCAGGTAGGTACTTTACATAGAGAAGGGAAGAGGAGCGAGCAGAAGAGTGATATACCAGAGGGATCGTAGACGTCGCTGGTCCAGGAGCGGAAGAGGTGGATCTTGCCGACCTGCCCCTGGTCGATGGCCTCCTTCAGCGCGAGGTTCGACTCGTCGACTACGGAGAAAGAGAGAGGAGGCGGTCATGCTGTCAGCCCGAAAAGTCGCCAGTCAGTCCCGATCAGCTTGGGTTCCAGACTCACATCGCCGCACAAAGGCCACCATGGTCTTGACGTCGGGGTACTTGAGCGAGTGCTCGACGACGTGGCGCGACGTCTCGATGTCGACGGCGATGGGCTTCTCCAGCAAGACATGCTACGGGCCGGCGCGTCGTGTCAGCAGAAGCAAATACCAAAAAAAAAGAAAGAGAAAAGAAGAAGAAGAAGAAGAAGAAAAAGAAAAAGAAAACAAAAAAGCGATTGCCCCTCCACGTTGACCGGCCGCCTTCAGGAAAGACAGCACAGAACAGCAGAGCAGGATAGGACTCACAATGCCGCTGCTCATGGCGAGCTCGGCGAGGGGCGCGTGGCGCGAGGTCTCGGTGGCGATGAGGACGGCCTCGGCGCCCGACTCGCGGAACATGGCCTCGGCGTCCTTGAAGAGCTGGACGCCCGGGGGCAGGTTGGCGCGGGCCCAGTCGAGGGAGGCGTCGCGGATGTCGCAGACGGCGACGACCTCGGCGCGGGGCACCAGGTACGCGTAGTTGTGCGCGTGGATAGCGCCCATGCGGCCCAGGCCCACGCACGCGACGCGCAGTTTGCGTTGCTCGGGCATCGTGGCTGCGGAGGAAAGGGAAGGGAGGGGGAGGTGGCAGATTGTATGACGATGGTGTGATTTAGTGATCTATCTACCGTGTGGACGGGCAAGAGGCAGCCCGGCTGGATGGACTCGAATGGACTACGGGAGGAGGGGAGAAAGCGGGAAACAAAGGCGCTATTGTTTCTGTTGTTGTTGTTGTTGTTGTTGGCGTCGTTGTCCTCGTCGTCTTCGTGAAATTATCTGAGCAGAATAAGGACATGTATGGACGCTACGCGGATGGAGCGAGCGAGCGTGCATGCATCTTGTGAGCCATATATGGGACAAGAGCATGCCCTGTTACTCCTGCCAAACCCGCTCGCCCGTTGGAGATGGCGGCACGTCTCCAGCAGGACGGAGTAAAAAGGCAGACAGGATGACACCCGGCAGGGTTAGGTAGGTATGCTTGACGCTCTACACCAGGTGCACGGGACCGGCCAGCACGGAAAAGACCCTGATCGTCGGGGTAAGCCCGCTTTCTCGGCCGTCTCCTCTGGACTGGAAGGGGCTTTCTGGCCTGTCCTACCCGTCTGGGCTAAGTTACACTCGGACTCCCCCGCCCGAGGTCCCTGAGAACCAAGGCCACCGATGCTGCCATGTACATGCACGTATGTCACGGCACTCGCAGTACGGCCGCTTCCACGGGGCGACAGGCATCGCATGGGTCAGAGGGGTGGACCGTGGGTGGCCGTCTACCATACCTACTCAGATCATATCATCCGGCTCCTCGCCCGGACCAATCACGACCGGGGGCCCTTCCGATTCGGGCAAAACCCGGGCCCCGGAGCTGCCGGGGTCGTCTTCCTGCTCGTAGGTTCTTAGTACTAGTAGTAGTAGTCGTAGAGGTTGATGAGAAGGCGGGGAGAAGGCGGGGAGAAGGCGGGGGGTAGGTATTCGTACTCGTGCTGAGGGGTAAGACTGGGGACCATGGCGGGGAGATGTCGAGTGGAGAGTGTGTAGACTACCACCTATGCCTCTGAGTCTTCCCCCGATGTTGCAGTATCCCATCATGTCTGCTGCCCAGGTACTCGTACGAGTACACACTACATGTGCGGTGGGCCCGGCTTCGAATTTCCCGCGACGGAAAAAGGCAGAGCAGAGCAGACAGACAAGGAGCGGCGCCGGCCGCCTCAACTTGGACTAACAACGCCCCACCCACACCCAATGCCCGTCCGTCTCGTCGTCGTAGTCCAGTGTCCAACGGCAAGCAACAACAACAAGTCGAATCGACATGGATTCTCCGCATGTCTGTCTGTCCAACACACCCGCACTCGCCAGGAAAGACTGAAGACCCCGCGGTGACTGCCGAGATTCGGGACGCCGCGGGGCACCACCTCCCATCTCCCATCTCCTGAGTCCTGCCGGTCGGTCGGTCGGTCGGTCGGGACTGTCCGCCCTCGTGCCGCTTCAGGGGCTCAGGGACGTCATGGCCTGGTCGGAATTACCTGCCCGGCGAGGGGCAAAGTGTGGAGGGATGAGGCCGGACAGAGGTCCGACGATAGCTCGGGGCTCCCGCCACCCACGGGCTGCTGGCTAATGCGGGAACCCATAGGTAGGTAGGTATATATAATATACCTCCTAGCATTCCGCGTTCCTCCTGTCCGTGGCCGAGAGGCCGATTCTTGGCCCAACAGCTGATCAAAAGCATCAAGGTCAAACCTCACTCCCCACCGAGGTACCTGCTCAATCAGCTCCAGACCTAAGCGACTAAGTCAGTATACAAAGTGCCCAGTTGACGAGCCTTTGCTGTTCAGCTACCGCGGTTCGACTCGAGAGCAAGGTCGCTTCCACCGACTTTGGGTGTCTTTTCTTTCCCTCTTTCCTTTCCCTCCTTTCTCTAGAAACCCCTCTTTTTCTACGCCCATTCCACCTCGAAGAAAATACCACAACAACATCATCATCAGCATGTCCTTCTGCGAGGGCTGCACCTGTGAGCGCGCGGGCGGCGCCGCCACTGCCGCCCCGGAGCCCGACGACAGCGGGCCCGTCCGGTCCTTCACGGCGCCCAACGACCTGAAAGAGCCCGAGGAGGAGATCATCCCGGCGGTGCCCCTGCGCTCCAAGACGTGGTTCAACAACCCCGACGACGGTAAGCAGCATCGCCAGCTCCCGGCCCGGCGAACGAAGGGGAGGGGAGAGACGGACCGACGGACAGACCTGGACTGAGCTGACCCTGCCTGGCAGACATGTGCGGGGCATACGTCGAGCGCTACGTCGTGGGCAACACCTGTAAGTGCCTGCTGCTGCTGCCTTGAATACCTTGGATACCTCCTATATCCCGTCCATCCTTCCTTCACCCGGATGGCCCTAACACTAACACGACGTCCCGGCAGTGCACGAGATCACCGACATGAACCGGCCCCTGATCGGCATCGCGCAGACGGGGTCGGACCTGACGCCGTGCAACAAGCACCACCTCAAGCTGGCGGAGCGGGTGCGCGACGGCATCATCGCGGCCGGCGGCACTCCCATCGAGTTCCCCTGCCACCCGATCCAGGAGTCCACCAAGCGGCCCTCGGCCACCCTCGACCGCAACCTGGCCTACCTGTCCCTCGTCGAGGTGCTCTACGGCTACCCTCTGGATGGGGTCGTTCTGCTGTCTGGCTGTGACAAGACGTGAGCTTTTTCTTCCCCCCCGGCACTGTTCACACAAGGAGAAACCTCCGACTGATTTCACTCGAAAAGCACCCCCGCCCTCCTCATGGCCGCGGCGACCGTGAATATCCCGGCTATTGTGATGAACGTCGGGCCCATGCTGAACGGTATGTTGTCCATCTCCGGCCGAGAAGGACTATTTATTCTATACCCTTCGCCTTGCCTATCTACCTTACCTATCCTCCCTACTTGAAGTCTAACACGACTCCATACAACCAACCGACAGGCTACGCAGGTCAGGAGCTGGTGGGATCCGGCACCGTCGTGTGGAAAGCCCGTGAGGCGCTGGCTACCGGCCGAGTCACACGCGACCAAGCCATGCAGCAGGTTGCCCTGTCTGCCCCCAGGTTCGTTTTCCCCCCACCCAATCTCTCTCTGAAATAGCCTCACACCCCCCCCCCCCCCCCCCCACCCCTTCTCTCTCTCAATCTCTAACACACACCGCTTTAGCGTGGGCCACTGCAACACGATGGGCACGGCGAGCACGATGAACGCCCTGGCCGAGGCGCTGGGCATGGCGCTCCCCGGCAGCGCGTCGATCCCCGCCGTGTACCGGGAGCGCGGGGCGTGCGCGTACCAGACGGGCCGGCGGGCCGTGGACCTGGTGCGCCGCGACGTCAAGCCCTCCGACATCCTGACGCGCGAGGCCTTCGAGAACGCCATCGCCGTCTGCACCGCCATCGGCGGCTCCACCAACGCCCCGATCCACCTCAACGCCCTCGCCAAGCACGTCGGCGTCCCCCTCGACTGCGACGACTGGGAGCGCGTCGGCTACTCGCTGCCCCTGCTGCTCAACGTCCAGCCCGCGGGCAAGTACCTGTGCGAGGAGTACCACCGTGCGGGGGGCTTACCTGGTATGAAGCCCCTTTTATATATTCTTTCTCTTTCCTTTCTTTTCCTCGTCTTTTTTTTTTCTTTTTCTTTTCTATTTCCGTCTTTTGTCGTCTCTTTATACACCTTTTCGTTTCTGTCCCATCACTCTACATGACCGACAACAACTAACTCTTCCCCTTTTCCCGCACAGCCGTGATCCAAGAGCTCCTCGCCGCCGACAAGCTCCCCCACCCGTCCGCGATGACGCTCTCGGGCCAGTCCATCGGCGACAACTGCCGGAACGACCGGACCTCGGCCCCCTCCGTGATCCTCCCCGTGTCGGCGCCGCTGCGCGCCGACGCGGGCTTCCTGCACCTGAAGGGCAGCCTGTTCGACAGCGCGATCATGAAGACGTCGGTGATCAGCCGGGAGTTCGCGGAGCAGTGGCTGTCGGACCCGGCGGACCCGATGGCCTTCGAGGGCGCCGTGGCCGTGTTCGACGGGCCCGAGCAGTACGAGGCCGAGCTGGAGACTCGCCGGGATATCGACGAGCGGACCATCCTGATCATGCGCGGGGCGGGGCCCGTGGGGTACCCGGGCGCCGCCGAGGTGGTTAACATGCACGCCCCCGGGAGGCTGATCCGGGCCGGCGCCGTGCTCCCCTGCATCGGCGACGGGCGGCAGAGCGGCACCAGCGGCACCCCGTCCATCCTGCACGCCAGCCCCGAGGCCGCCGCGGGCGGCATGCTGGGCCTGCTGCGCGACGGCGACCGCGTCCGCATCGACCTCGGCCGCCGCACCGCCGACGTGCTCGGGCTGTCCCCCGAGGACGTCGAGGCCCGCAGGGCCGAGCGGCCCTCGTACCGCGACCGCTGCTGCCCCCCGGCCCAGACGCCCTGGCAGGAGATGTACCGCGGCGCCGTCGGCGACCTGAGCGGCGGCATGGTGCTGAGGGACGCCGTCAAGTTCCAGCGCATCGCCCAGAAGTTTGGCCCGCCGAGACGGAACCACTGATCCGGGCGGGGTGTGGGAGCCATGGGGAGTCTGTCCACCTACCTGGGGTACCTTGCATGGCATTAATAGCAGCAGTAGAATCAGGGTATATACTTAGCAAGTGTCATATTGAACCGAAATTAACTTGCCCCGGTGACGTGGTGCATGAGCAGAGGAGAAAGGGCTTTCTCTTCCTCTGTGCGGTGTGTGCACCATCTCTTCGACCAGGTTATTCCAGGGAATATCACGAAGACCCGGATGACCAGGGAGACTGCTAGAACGAACCGGGGACGGAAGCAGCATTGCGCCACGATGACATGTTCTCAGTGCCAAGTCAAAAACTAAGACGCAAGTGAGGTAGACAAGGGACGATCAGATCGCCGCATCTTCAACCTAAGGCGTCCAGGCCATTGCTCAGCCTCCTAAACCGGCGGGCTTTAGCGTGCTATTTCCATACATGCCCAGCAAAAAGTCACACCTCCCTCCTATATCACACACACACACACACACACACACACACACACACACACACACACACACACACACGAGCGGCCCAGCGTCGAGCAAGTCCCACACAAACACGGAAAGAATTCTACCTCGTCTACGCGAAACGGCGGGAGTGGCCCCTTGTGCCTCAGTACGAATGCAATGCCGTGTATCCATCCGGGGGCGACGTCTTCGCTGTACACCAAAAAATGGCAAAGAATCATACGACATTCGGGATGACCGCTGGTCATCCCCGACCTAACCGTTGAGCTGTGAACTAAATATGGTAATGGGGCTTTTGATCATGGATGTCCAAGGCCGAACCTGAATTCAAATCAAGAGATCATGGCCGCTGATCTAATCGCTCAGGGCCGAACAATGACAATTGCTCTTAGATCCGGACTCTGAAAGCAGTAATCCTACCTGCGGCATAGAGCAACGGCGCGCCCAGCTACTACTTTCAGCCTTCGGGTTTCTTTATGGAGCTTCTCCGCCTTCACTCTCTACAATTTGAATGGATGGATTCTCCGCGCGCCCTTTGTCAGCCGGTCACGTTACCCAGATCAGACAAGATTGTCTATATAGCGAAGATAGCATTATTTATAAGGAGATAATAGTGCTAATGGTGGCGCAGCGGTGGCGCAGCGGTGGCGGTGGCAGGACCGGCGGCCGGCGGCCGAGGGCGAAGTGTCGTGTAACGGTTCTGGCCCATATGGGCAAATGCACTGGTAAATACAACTGACCGCTCTGCCATGCAGGCAAAAGATACGAGATTGACACTTCCTTAGTGCTCAATCTTACCAGCACTTATGATCAACAGCAATGCCATGGGCCAAACCCGTGACATGTCGATACAGATTTGCTTATAAAGCCGCACTGTACTGTGCTGGGACGCGTCGCGAGTCCTTTAGCGTAGAGCCGATATGGGATACGGATAAACAGCTCCGGGCGAAAATACTAGATCACGCACTGAGTTTCTTCAACGGTGCATGTACACAAACAGCCGTGACTTAAGACCGGGGCCTTGAACATGTCGCGGGTCTAGCCTTAACATTGCCGTTGATTAAACGCGCGGGTAAGATTGAGCACTGGGAAAGTGTCCACCTCGTACTTTTGCCTGTAAGGCAGAGCGGTCTAGTTGTATTTGCCATTGCATTTGCCCATGAGTAATAGAGCCGTTACATATTCTATCCTGTCGGCGAAGAACCTCGGTGGCTGAAAAGGGGAGTCGGACACCCACTTAACGTGATTGCGGCTGGCGCCAGTAGTTTCAACTTATATCGTGTTACCCACATGAGGAAGAACGCTCCGAAGGCCCTAGGCGAGCATCTTACAGCCATAGCCAACAGGGTAAGGAGGAGCGTCTAGGTGATTCAACCCACTCGCGTCGCCACTTTGTAGGGCTGCGAGGCGAACGGGGTCGCCGCGGCCTCGCGGACATCAGGTTGCCATCTTCCGTGATTCATCCCTTCTAGAACATAGATCAACATAGGTGGCGGGCGCCGAGCATCGCCGATCGAGAAAAGAGAGTCCATGTTTCTGGCGGGTACATCGAGGTTCATAGGGAGATGTACATGATAGAATAGCACGTCTGGCCGCTATCATGTGTCAAGTGCGCGCCAAGCAGTCCCTTTAACTAAGAAGCAGCCTAAAGCATCTGCATGATGAGCCAGGTATTGGTAGACACCCCTCATCTATTTTAAGAAGTAGCATTGGATTGAGCAGTCAAGATATCGAGTATTTAAAGTAGGAGAGCCACGGCTCAAAGTCGTGTTCCAAAACTCTTCATCGAGCAGATAGCTTTGTGAGTCAGATCGCAAAACGGGCAGCCTTAAAGATCCGCTTATTCCTCGTTTCCACTCAAGCAGAGACCAGACTTGAAAAGCTCACTAAAAGCAGCTACAAAAATGAAGCTCTCATACACCACTGTTATCGTTGCATCGCTCAACGCCTTCATGTCATTGGCGGCACCCGCGGTTCAGAATGCAGAGTCGCCGGTAAGTTCCAAGTGTACCCCCCCTCAAACCAACTTTGTAGCGGGCACTCTCTGACGTCGGTGACCCGCTCAGGAACTTGAACAGTACGAGGAGAGACGTGAGGTCTTGGAGACACTGTCTGCGAGGGACGGCGCAATGTGCGGGGAGATATGTCATCCCGTAACGAAGCCATGCGTCCAAGCCGAGTGT